>DVQH01000092.1:0-47593 GCA_018231625.1 Papilio phestus
AATATTGATAATTTTAAAATAACTTATCATGTTTGATTTTGTTGCGTAGGTAAAGCGGAGAAGTAAAAAAATAAGCGAGCTGTTCAACTCGTATAACCCCTACGAGGGTCGAATTGGACAACGTTACGAAATACTAGTAAGCGAAGAGTCAACCGACAAGCTGCACTATGTGGGACATAACAAGTGCTACGAGCAAATACTGGTGGGCAAAGACCAGTGCCAGTTGGGCGACACTCTAGAGATAGAAGTGATCGCTTACGGGAAGCACCACATGCTCGGCAAACCAGTGGTTCACTGGACATCCACAGTGAGACGAGTCAAACAAATCTGCTCCCGGAACCAATCCCTAATTGGTCATCTCTGGCTCGGATCGAGCATTGTCATCCTCTGCTCCTCGATACTGTACAAAGTGTACAAATATTCATACAAATAAATGGTTTTGCTCGCGTCACCGTGTGACGTGTACTGTGATGAGTCGAGTGAGTGTGATCAAAACGCGATGACAGTGCCAGTTGGTTTTGAATTTGCGCGGCCAGAATGTGTGGGATGTGGGGGTTAGAGTACCACTGGCTGCACCGTGCAAGTTGAGGTGAGAGCGCGCGCCTCGTCTCTTTCCCGTCTTGGTGGCCCGCATGCTATGCATCCCTGTGCTGGCTCTGTGCATAGGCCACGCAAGCATTGCAAGCTAGGAGTGGCTGTAGTCTACAGTCTACAGCGCTATTGCGAGCCATACACTTGGAAAGAGAAAGAGAGAGAGAGAGAGTGGTGTCACTGGTGTGCGACCACTGCGCTTGCCACTTGCGCCCCTCTCACTGCTGCCCAGCACCGATTCACTCGGATTCTAGTGAATCCTTCCTCGTGCCGGTTATACCATCACTAGTGTTTTCACTTGGCCAACGTCTTCACTGGTCAACTTATACCATCACCTGTGCACCTCTCTTCCTTGATTTCTCCTGACCAATGAGCACCAGCGCAGCACTGATTGTTGTTTATCATCTCAACTGACAGCCGATCATTCAATCAAATGACTGAAGTCGTGTCACGATGAGTGATCCTGAAGAGAATGCTGTTGCTCCTGTTGACATCGCACCAAGCGGACTCGAAGAAAAGTTGGTTTCCAAAGAATCGACAAGTAAGTTATTACAAATAAAATATATTTACAAAATATAAATTTTTGTTGCTCTTTGTTAAAGTTATAGAAGAGGCTGGTGATAAAGAGGAAGAAAAATTGGAAAAGACGGAAAATGACTTCAAAGAGGCGACTGATTCTGTCAAAGAAAAGCTAAATGGTGAAACCGACAATGTTTCGGATCAAAGTGAAGAACAAAGCAGTGATGAGCCGGAACCACTGACTAGCAAGCCGGTAAATGTTGATGTAGATGCTAATGAAATCACTGATGGTGCTGTTTGCTCAACTGACTGCCAACCCAACGATAATGATGAAGGTGCTAATATTTCCTTAGAAGATACATCCGACCCAGACACGACAGTGAAATCTGATTGCCATGTGATAGACGTTAGTGAGGCTAATCAACCCAAAAGCAATGGCACTGAAGTTAGTTTGCAGAAAATGGAACCAACTGAAAATGACCTGGTTGTGGATGTTTCTGCTGAAGAGAGGTGCGTTGTGGCAGAGCCAGAACTGGCACCAAGCGAGCTTGCGGTGATTGAAGAAGAGAAGTCTAGTGATACTGATGTGGAGGCTTCTAAAGCAAGCAAGCCTAGGCCACCGATGCATTCCAGCTCGTTCTACAGTGACATGAATGAAGTGTTAAGTGATTCCTCAACCTCCGATGAGGTCAAGTTTGGTCTGCTCTACACCAAGATTTTGTCTGCCATGTCGACCAACTCGATTCAGGTGAACGAAATTAATTTTATCACCGACAACATTTTGAAGTTGCTCATAACTGAAGATATGCAACGAATTAAGAAGTCAGAAACATTGCGTGTCTTCTTTACTGACTACCTTAAGATGTTGCCCTCTAAAGTTATTGCTGAAATTTTAAGTGTTCTTATTGCCGTACTTAAAAAATCTTTGTTGAATTTGGAGTTCTCAAAAGATTTGCTTTTGGTTGCTATTACTCAAACATTCCATATAGACAACTTGATTAAGCATTTTATTCGAGAAATAATTAACTTACAGACTACTTATAGTTGCAATGTGAAAGAATTGTTGGCAATCTTGAGGCTGAGCGAGGAAGACTCTCGCCTTTTGCATTACATTCGAAATGCCAACCTATACCAACGCAATCGTCCCAATTCATTCTTTGCATTTCCCGGTTGTGACGGTTCAGTATTAGCATTGCCACCTTTTCAGAAGTGGCCTATTCAAAATGGCTGGACTTTCATTACATGGTTTCGACTGGAACCCAACTCGACTAATTCGCAGCCTTACCTGTATTATTTTCGCACCAGTAAGACCGGAGTAGGCTACTCGGCTCACTTTACTGGCAACTGCCTGGTGCTCACTTCGATGAAGATCAAAGGCAAAGGCTTTCAACACTGCATTCCCTACGAGTTTGCCCCTCACAAGTGGTTCCATTGTGCAATCAGCTACGTGGCCAAGTGGAGAACTGCAGAAGTGAAGGTCTACGTCAATGGCCAACTCACAGCTAATACCGAAATGGCGTGGCAGGTGCAGACCAGCGACCACTTCGATAAGTGTCTAATTGGCGGCACACCAGACCTTCATGACAGCTACTTGTTCTGCGGCCAGATCGCTTCCATTTACCTATTTCACGAAGCACTGAGCCCCAGTCAAATCTGTTCGATTCACCGCTTGGGTCCATCCTACAGTGGACAGTACAAGCATACCAATGAGAGTCATATGGATCTACCTATAAGCATGAAGAGAGTGCTTTATGAAGAGAAGCTCAGTTCTGCAATCTTTTGTCTCTACACCCCTGTTGCTGTGGAGAGCGATACTTTGTGTCTTCAAAATGCACCCAAAGGCAATATGCTCTACTTCACCTCATCTCCCCACGCCGCTTTATTGGGAAAGACTAAAGCTATTCAGACCCATTCGATTAGTTCTACACTTCAGTCAATTGGGGGAATCCGTGCTTTACTACCATTGCTCTACAAGTTCTCACAGAAGAATGATGCCGAAGCTTGCTCCACTTTGATAGGATTCATCTGTGATTTGCTTGAATTTGCGCCTCAGTGGTTTGGCAATGAAATGGTTCAATCTCATGGATTCGTTACAATATCTTCTATTTTATCGAGAAATTCACGACTTTTGATTACCAACGATACTGTTGATGTTTTACTTGGCCTTACGAAGACACTAATCAGTGCAAGCAATAACACGGATTCTTTGATTTTGAAACAAATGCTTGACAACATTTTATTTAATCCATCCTTATGGATTTATGTGGATTCCAGCATTCAGATAAAACTTTATTGCTATATGTCTGAAGAGTTCCTTCACGGTGCTAACACTAAGAAATCGTTGAATGTATCAGCAACTAACCTTAGCCTTGCAAATGCTAACTCTCATGTCTTGTTCAATGGTATAATTTTTAACGAAGTTCGTCGGATATCTACGGTGCTTCAGTTGCTTCACTCGTTGAAATACTACTATTGGCTTGTCGAGGAGAAGTCTTATGCTGTGAAAGCGCCTGACTACAAATTGCGTCCTGAGCAAAAGCGACTTAGTGATATTCGCAACTATATATTGGTATTCATCAAGCAATTGATTTTGCAAGGAAATGGCATTCATCTGGATGAGCTTCAGGCAATATTGAACTACCTGACAACTGTGAATCAAGATTCGAACTTAATCGATGTGCTGCAGATGTTGCAGTCACTAATGTGTGAGCATCCTTCCTCGCTAATTCCTGCCTTTGATGCGAAACTAGGTGTTCAAACTATTTTCAAACTCTTGAACTCGTCTAATGAAGAAATTCGAATTCAATCACTCAAATTGTTGGGTTACTTTCTGAGTCGAAGCACTCCGAAGCGCAAGCAAGACGTGATGGGACCTCATAACCTTTATATGCTCCTGTGCGAACACCTGATGCACTTTACCCCTCTCACTCTCAACACCTATAATGCGCTTTTTGAAATTCTCACTGAAACTTCTATCGAAACTATTCGCGTTAATAACTCTGGCAACTCGATTGTTAAAATTGAAAATCCAATGATTCTTAAAGTGATAGCTACTCTGTTGATTGAAGGCAAAAAAGGTTCAATGGAGGAGAATGTCAACATCAAGGAGTTATTCATTAATGACTTGTGGTCTTTGCTTATTAACAATCGTGAAAATCGAAGGCTTGTTCTTCAGATGTCGGTTTGGCAGCATTGGCTTATTAATCTCATTGAAAACAAAAATGATTTGATTACCAATCAAATATTGGCTATATTTCGTATTTTGCTTTATCATG
Source organism: Papilio phestus (assembly GCA_018231625.1). Classification (NCBI taxonomy): domain Eukaryota; kingdom Metazoa; phylum Arthropoda; class Insecta; order Lepidoptera; family Papilionidae; genus Papilio; species Papilio phestus. The sequence continues at coordinate 4,386 of DVQH01000092.1, forward strand.
CAATCAAGTACGAATACGGCGGATGGCGTGTTTGGATTGACACTCTCGCCATCATTCACGCCAAGATTTCATTTGACGATTTCACTGAACAATTTGGCAAAAACTCTAGACGATCTTCGAGTTATCTTGAGAGCAATCATGTACGTCCAAAACAAGTGGAGATCGTTAAAAATAATGTGGCTAACAAGAATGAAACTCCCACACCATTGAATAATGTTCCTATACCACCCGTGGTGAAGAATTCTACAAATGAAAATGATTCTAAGGTTGAGGATGAGCGCGATGCGGTCCATGCCACAGTGAACAATCTTAAAGACGACGGTGATGGTGGTGTGCTTGAAGTTAAAGAGTCCAATGAGGCTAATGCCAATGCCACGGAAGTAACGAATGCAGCAGTGCCCGAGTCTACCATATCGACTATCAGCACCATTGAGCACGAGTCCGAACTTCACACTAACCTTGAGCAATCGGAGAAGTCAGCTACTCAAAGTGAAGTTACTTCGTTGCCAGATACCACAGATGTAGCTCCTAGCAGAAAATTAAGATACGACGAGAACACCAAAACGCATGATGGGCCGACTTACACCAGTCAGACCAAAGCCAAAGCTACACCGGCTTTCCGAATTCCCGAGTTTCGCTGGAGTGCATTGCATTTAAAGCTTCTCAATGATTTGCTTTACTCGATTGAAGCTGATCTTCAGCTATGGAGAACACAAAGCATCGAGATGAAAGTCGACGCGAATTTATCGAAAACATCGCAGATAGATCAAGTATTGCAAAATACTGAAAACCAAATTTATATAATCAACTCGATTCACTTGATTTCTCAACTCTGTGACAATGTGATCATTTCTGCTGGCGGACTTCTGCCTCTGTTAGCTTCGGCGACCGGTGGAAGTGGCACCACTTGTGTCACTGTAGGCACCGAGGGTTTTTCCTCATCACAAGCTAATTTTCTCATCTACCGATTGGCTAACTTAATTGACATTCTGTGTTTTGTAGCCACTCATGTTAACTTTACCGAATTAGAAGCGGAGAAGAACATGTCTTCCGGTGGTATACTACGTCAATGTCTTCGAATTGTGTGCACAATTGCAGTGAAGAACTGTCTCTTACTCCAGAAGCAAATTGATGGCAACAATCCCGCATTCGAACTGATTTCGGAGCATGAGTATCTTTACAAGGGAGTAAGCATTATTTCGTCAGCTGAATTGTTTGCTGTTGACTTCAACCCTGAGCACAGCGATTTGGTCATGTACAAGTGTGCTAATGTCGACATTGACAGCTTGCACTACCAGTTGACCAATCCAATCAAAGATCCCACCGCATTGCTTCAAGAGATGGACATCAATCGATTGCGAGCTTGCATTTATCGTGATGCTGACTCTGACACGCGACAGTCACAATTTCTGGCACTCGCCACCTTGTACTTTATTTCAGTATTGATGGTATCCAAATATCGTGACATAATTGAACCTAAAGGAGCCAGCGAGCGACTAGCAAACCAAGCTAACTGTGCTAATAATAGTGAAACGGTGGATCAAGCCGCTCTACTCGAATCAATTGAAATTTCCAAAGCCAATTTGACCAACATTTCTGAGAAACTTACGGCAAAATTGGAAGCTACCTTGACATCTGCTTGTCCATTATTGCGCGAAATTATCTGCGATTTCTCAACATTCCTTTCCAAGACTTTGCTTGGCTCTCATGGGCAAGAGTTAATTACAAAAGAAGCAATTCGAACTTTTAAGAGAACTGAAGCTAGTCCTGTTGAACTCGTGATGTTACTGTGCTCACAAGAATGGCAGAATACACTGCAGAAGAATGCAGGCTTGGCATTTATCGAGCTCATCAACGAAGGTCGGCTCTTGTCGCACGCGATGAAGGACCACATTGTGCGCGTTGCCATGGAGGCAGAGTTCATCCTCAACCGACTACGTGCTGATGACGTTTCCAAACATGACGCCTTCACCCAATCTTGTCTTGAAACCAACACCTCGAGACTTCAAGAAGAAAATATCATCAATTCACTTATTGTTTCTGCCAAACGCCGTGACTGGTCGATTTTCACTCGTTTCAAAGATTCTATTCGGCAAGAAGAACGAAAGCATTTCAAGCTCGATTCGTGGGAAGATGACTGTCGTAGGCGGCGACGATTTGTCTATGATTCGTTGGGAGATGTAGTGAGCAACAAGCTCCAGTCGATTCTCTCTTCCAAGACTTCGGTGGAAGAAGTGGCACTGGTTCAGCAACAAAAACCTCTTTCCTCGCCCATCGTTCCACCTAGGCCAATGCAAAGCAACAGTATTGATGATGATGATAGTGATTCGTTTCTTTGGGACAGCGAAGATCCTCTAGGCGAGAGTGAGACTAATTCAGTAGAATTTAGCAGCTCGGTTCTTTACAGTGTCGAATGTTGCCTCATTTGGGCTATTTACACCATCGAAGGCATTCTTCAGATAACTTCTAATGAGATTTTCTTTGAAGCTCACAACAACAATGACATTGACATAAGCAAATTCAATGACAAACGAAAAAGTGATCTTGGCGATTCGTTTCGGGGTCTTTCGGGAATCGGTCCGAAGGGCATCAAAGAATTCAAAGATTGGGATTTGGTAGCTCTGCAGTACTGTGACCTGTTAACTTACAATGGCAAAATATCTTTCTCCGACATTCGAGCTATCTTCAATCGACGCTACTTACTGCAGCAAAATGCCTTGGAGATATTCTTAGCTCAGCGAACTTCGATCATGTTTGCTTTCTCAGAATTTGAGACTGTCAAGAAGGTTGTCCGTTACCTGCCACCAGTTGGAGTGGGTGTCAAGTATGGCATCGCACAATCACGACGCGCTTCATTGATGACCCCCAAACAACTGTTTGCCTCCTCCAATATGACACAGCGATGGCAAAAGCGCGAAATCTCCAACTTTGAATATCTAATGTTTCTGAACACTATCGCAGGACGTACTTATCAAGATCTAAACCAATATCCAGTGTTTCCTTGGATTTTGACTAACTATGAAAGCAAAGAACTAGACTTATCACAACCAACCAACTTCCGCGATCTTTCTAAGCCAATCGGTGCACTCAACTCCGAAAGACGAGAAGAGTTTATTGAGCGTTATAATTCATGGGATAATAATCTGGTGCCAGCATTCCATTATGGGACTCACTACTCGACAGCAGCCTTCACCCTAAGCTGGTTAATTCGTACCCAACCATTCCTTTCTGTCTACCTTTCTCTACAAGATGGGTCTCTAGAGGAAGAGAGTCGCTTGTTCACTTCATTGCGTGATGCTTGGGTGTCGTCTCTGATGGGTGGACAGCAAAACGTCAAAGAGTTGATTCCTGAATTCTTTTACTTACCCGAACTGTTTTCTCGAAACGAAATTCTGCCTACTGTTGAGCTTCCCGCATGGGCGGATAGTCCCGAACACTTCATTCGCATTCACCGAATGGCCTTGGAGTCTGATTTGGTTTCGTGTCAGCTTCACCAGTGGATCGACTTGATTTTTGGCTACAAGCAACGTGGTCCAGAAGCAGTAAGGGCGGTTAATGTCTTCTACTATTTAACATACGAAGGCAACATTGATCTCTCAACTATCACTGAAACTTCGCTGCGCGAGGCCATTGAAACTCAGATCCGTCACTTTGGCCAGACTCCGTCTCAGCTCACCACTGATCCACACCCTCCTCGAAGCAGTGCCTTGCATGTCTCACCCCTCATGTTCTCTTCATCTATGGATGAACTTTGCATGAATCTGAAATTTCCTTTCAATGCGCCAATAGGGCACATTGCTGCTTGCACTGGTGCTAACCATGTATCATCCAACAACACTTCGATTGTAGTCACCATCAATGCTCACCAGCAATACAACTTGCACAAGTGGTCAGCCAAAGAGAGCAACAGTCCACTAGTAATGGATCCAGCTCTTTCTAACAACAATGCTGCTGTCAAGCGACAACTGGTCGACATCAGCAATCTGTGTGGCCATTTGCCGTGCAACTACGTTGTTACCATGGATGCCAAGCACATTATTATGTGTCCTTTCTATGACAACTCTTTCCGTGTGTACTCCACCGAGACCGGACGAGTCACCCAAATCATCTTTGGACACAAAGGCATTGTCACTTGTTTGGCCCGAAGCGAGTGCAACATAGCATCGGATTTCTATATCGTCAGTGGTAGTCGCGATTGCTCAGTGCTGCTCTGGAGCTGGAACGCTAAGTACTCGCAGATTGAAGGCAATGGCAACTTCAACTCTATCAATCCATTGCCCAAGCTGACACTGTGTGGACACGAGGCAGCGATTAACTCATTGCTGATTAGTGCTGAACTTGGCATTATTGTCAGTTCAAGCTGCAATAAGATTCTGATTCACACCACCACTCAGGGCGAGTGCATTTCCGAGATTGATATTCGCAGTCGGCATGCACTTTCCTGCATGAAATCTTTGAGTTCCTGTAAGGATACGAACTCGCAGAAAGTGACAGGTAAGCCTTTCACCACGCAACGTGAGCAACTTCTCACCCCACTTCGCTGCTTGCTTTCGCTAGATGCCAATATCGAGGCGAGTATGACTGGTAAAGAAGGCTACGCCATTGTCAAGTCTAAAGTGAATGAGACCACGGACGATGAGAACCAAGAGGTGACCGAGCGTCATGCATCTGGTGGCAAAATGCTTGTAGTCGACGACAACGATTACATCTTGACCAACTTGACCATTTCGCGCGAACTTGGATTCATAGTTGGAGTGGCCATACCAGATGTGAACAAGAAGCAAAGAAAACGCCCAGGGCAGCAGACTAAGTCATATCTGTTTACTTACAACTTGAAAGGAAATCTGATGAAGTGCATTGAGATTAATGCAAACGCCAAGGAGAGAGATAGCATCATTATGCAGACCACTCGTGATGGGGAGTACATCATTCTGACGGAAAACAGCAATACAATCAAAATCCTTCGCACTTTCGATCTCACTCCTTTGTACGCGTTCAACACTTCGGAAGCACCTTCCAATTTTCAGACAGAAAAGATTCGCTCGTTCAATCTGGTAGACCTCAAGTACCTTCTAGTTGGTCTGGACAATGGTAAATTTCTTATCTACAACATAGATTTCAATCGATGGAATCACGAATATAACCCGCTATTAGTGCCTCAATTCTCTGTCAACTAAATCAATTTTTTTTCTACTACTAATATCTAGTCTTCAAAAAATTGCTCTATTTTTTTCATATATTTTTAATATTTAGAGAATTATTTTATTGAACAACAATTTATTTTATGTTAATCTCGGTTGTTTATATATACTTGGTATATCTATACACAATGTAAAATACATCTTGAAAAGTTTTATACTGACTGAACAACATTCCATTGTGCTCGTTTTTATTATTATTTATTTATTAATAATATTGACATCGACATATCTGCTTGTGACTACGTCTACTAGATAGGTGGCCAGATGGTTCAAAAGGCCTGAGATCTCGAAGATGCCACCGATGATTGCGCAGAGGCGAACCACAAACTGCCAGAAGGGCACTCCAGGTTGAAACACATGGACCTGCAATCCGTCGATCTCGTACTTGAAGTAGATGCCCGGCACGCCGTGAGCACCCGCTTCGTGATTCACTTCCAACTCGCGCTCAGTCACTGAGTACTGGTACGACTCGGACAGGTCTAGCGCGGTGTCTATTGTGGTATACACCAACTTGAGGTAGTACTGGTACAGCTGCGAACCTATTCCACATTATCATCCGCAAGTTTACATACTCAATCTGCAAACCAACTTACTTGAACGGGTAATTTTCTCTGTGCCTTCCAACGTGTTGATAGTATATGACTCTTCTCCAAATGAAAGCTTCTCGATGCGATGTGAGAAATTCACTATTAATATCATATGGAGATATATATATTAATTAATAAAGAAGAAATAAATGAAAGTTGCCAATCGAAAGCTAACACACCTTTTTCGCTGCCAATCATTGAAATGTGTGCATGGCCAATAGGTAGAGGTAGGTATTTTCCGGCTGAGATATGAAAATTGCCCGATACCTTGTTTACCACAAGAGTACCATGAAGCCGACAAGCATCCGGTTTCTCTTGTGAAGCTTCGTGAAAGACAAGACCAACGTTTTCGTTCAGGATAGGCTCGCGCAACTCAAATGGTTTCCAAACAATTCTATGAATGTCGTGGTGTTGTTTGCGCATAAATTGATTGTATTGTTTTATTTCGTCCCAACGATCCTGTTGTGCGTCCGACAGTCGAAACACAACGTTCTTTTCTTTCAATTGGCCATAGGAATACATGCTATCTTTGTTGGTCGAGTCCATAATATCAGCTCCAATACCTAATAAAAATGAAAAAAACTTTAAGTTAAAAGAAAAAACATATTTGATAAACTTACCGGAGCAAGGTGTGGCAACAACTAGATCTACATTGATAGACAACTTTCTAGTAATCACAAAATATTTTAATTATCGAAACCAATTTAACATTATCGAAAACAATTTAACATACTTATCAAATTCTTTGTCAACAGTGTATTCATAAGCAATTTCAGGTTCCATATAATTACAAAATTCCAAAATCAACATAAATCCACATATAATATATGTACAAAGTGAAACTGCATAAAACAAATAATAAAATGTTACAAAACTTAAAAGTTTATTACTTATAAATATTTACCAGTTCCACCAGTTGGTGTAATTCGTGTAAAACTTTCGTCGATCTTATTGAAAAAGTCAAAGTTTCGCGCAAATCGTTCCATCTTCACTTATACGAAAGCCTTTGATAAAATTAAAAATACTATTTATTATAATGGAACATATATGACAAATGGCATTTATCACAAAAATACATTAATCAGCATAGTATTGCTATTCTAGTCTAGATCATAACAGTAAATGTGTAACAAATGACACGTTTTGTTTTGAAAGTAAACCGAGCGTGCACACCAGCTGTTAGATTCTAACAAGGTGACTATAGCCTCGCACTGTGTGGTATATTTTGGCTTTTCAATTTATTTTTTTAAACAAGAATAACACACTTTTATCAACACCTTAATACTTTAAATTTAAAAAATTTATTTAATAATCAAGCTAAATTTTAAAAATAAACTTTCATTTAAAATTTTGTAAAACATTATGTCATAAAATATAAAATACACATTAAAGGTTTGGTGCAAGTCAAGGATTGGAAAAGAAACAAACAGTTCGCATAGTATAAAAAGACATTAGAAAAGGGCAACTACCACTCATCCCAGTCAGTGGAATTTGGCTTGGCATCTGATCGCTTCTTGGATGAAGCAGCGTTGCTCGAGGTGTTTGCTTCATTCTGATAGCTACCTTCTAAATTGCTATAACTGCGTCCAATCGAACAGCCAGATGAATCGTTGGGATCGCTGTAGGCCGACACCTTTCGATTCAGCATGGTGGACAAGTCTTGCCATCCTTTCCGTCCAAAATCCACCACCTAGTTACAAGAAGTCATATACAATAATACCATTTTAAGTTTAAATAACAAACATTACCTTAGATCCCAAATCCGTAACTTGACTCTGAATGTCATTCACAGAGATACCATCCTTAATCTGTAAGAATATACAAAATGCTTGCAAATTTTTTTGAAAATTATTTATAGCTTCCTTACCTTGTCATTGACATTACCACTAATTTCAGTCACTTTTTGACTGGCGACACTCGAAGCTTTCGACAACATACGCGTAGCATTTGAAGTTAAACTCGAAAAGGTCTATTTTAATATTAATTTATAAATAAATATATAAATACTCTAAAACCTCATGTCGGTAGTCTTTATAACTTACTGAGGAAAAATTAGACCAAGAAGGGTTTAACGAATAATCAGAATACGATCTATTCGCATTATTCCCAAATCCACTGTAATTGTTGGTGTTGCCACTAAACGACATTTAACTTATATTAGTTTTGTCAAGATGAAATGTCATTGCACTAACCTTTGATAGCTATTGGTTTGCCATTCATCACTATTGAAATCCAACTTGTCTGAGTTGACCTTGCTTGACAAGTTATTACTTGAAGAACTGGCTATAATCTTTTTGGGAACATATTGAGTGGCGGAAGATGTTTCAGCAGACCATGTTTCTCCCTTGGCTTCAGTTGCAATCTATAAAAATATACATAAACTGTTGTAATGATCAATTGAATTTGGCATAAAAGTATACCTTATCGCGGTACAAGGCTGCAGCCTTTGTGTTGTAGCGATCGGAAAGCGGTAAACTATCATTCCAGTCTTCTTGTAACTCAAAAAACTCTCGAGCTTTTTTGTTCCCACCGACCTTCATTTTGGCAAGCTCGTAATCCTTCCATTTGTCCATTGTAATAGAACGTACAAAACTAATACAAACATTAAGTTTGAAAAATATAACTTGAAATGTGACTAACCTTAAGTGAACACCAAGTCCTCGATGTTTGCCAGAGCATTCGAGACAAATCCAAATTCCATATGTCACAGATGCCCATTGAGGATTGTGAGCATTACATTCAAAACAGTACTATTATATCAAAATTAGTGATTGTTTGGATAAAGCTTTGTAACATACATTATTTTCATCTTTTGGTTTCAAGTCTGACAGTACTCGTCGCGTTCGCGGGCTAGCCATTGTGTGGAATGAGTGGATGAGTGAGTATAAATGCCACGTGTATAGAATCGAGGAAAAGAGATCACAACGCGAACTTGCACCTTCTAGTGTAGTTCAAAGTCAAGTATAAAACAATGGAATTAATAATGGTGAAACGAGACGCCGAACTGGAGCGGAGGTAAACACGAGCAATAGTACACCTGGACCGAAGAAAGACCAGTGCGTACCAACAGATGAGCAACACAACCGATCGGTGAGGAAGAGAACAGAGTGAGAGTGGAGCGGGCAGTGCAAGACGACGCGTACACTGCACTGCATGCAGTAACGTTACAGCTGCCTCTGACAGGCCAAGTGCCGCTCGAACGGCAACTTCTAGCCATGGTGTGCGCGGTGCCATCTCCGATCGCCAATCGATTGGCCGCATCTTGCAGTCTCTCCATGCCACTAGTCACAGAGATACACTCGCTTCACTTACTTATATTCACTCTATTCCTCTCAGTCTTGTCATCTTTTTTTTTGCAATCACTTCACAGCTCTCTTAATCTGCATCTCGGAAAATATGAACACTAAGGCCCAACCGCTAATTTACCTAACCAGAGTTGAACAATTTTCTTCGGCCCACTGTCTTTGCAACAAGTCTCTCAGCGATGAGGAAAATCAAACTATTTTCGGGAAGTGTAACAATGTTCATGGACACAATTACAAACTTGAGGTGACCGTCAAGGGTGTTATCAACTCGAATGGAATGGTCATTAACATTACCGATCTCAAAGCTATCATTGAGCAACATGTACTTCAAAAGTTGGACCACAAAAACATTGATAACGATGTGAACTACTTTAGGATCAATAACATAGTGAGTACCAGTGAAAATGTGTGCGTTTTTATATGGAACCAGATTAGTGAACATTTGCCGTCTCATGTGCAATTACACTGCATTAAGCTACATGAAACGGAGAAGAATATTGTCGAGTTTTATGGCCAATGCTTGACCAAGTAGTAGAATAAAAATACTTTGGGTCTACCTTTAACTATATCTTTTGACTCGTCTACTTCTCGCTTTTGTTTTGAATTGTCTGGTCGTCAAGGACTGCGCTCCTCCACCTTAGAAACCGAATAATACCACTGCGAACTGTGTTTAATTCAAGTTCAATTCAATACTACATTTTGTGATTCTAATAATTCGTGATTTCAATTTTAAAAAGATAAGACATAACATGAGTAATACTAGACTTGTGAAGGTGCAATGTTTAGTGTGTGGTTCATCTTCTGTGGGTAAGACAACTCTTTTGCAGCGGTTAAGCCAAAGCGGTGTTCCCGAAGAGTACCTGATGAGCACTCGAGTGGCAATTCACCGCAAATCCTATGCTGTCACTGAATCCAACACTCAACTTGAAGTGCTGTACATCGAGTTTCCTGGCAAAAGTTTCTACCAGAGCTTGTTGCTAGAGATGGCTAAACAATTCGAAAACAACTGTTTGGTGCTGGCAATGTTCGACGTGACCAATCGAAGTTCGCTAGCAACCGTGGAAAACTTACTCCAACTTTTACCTAGACAGTCGAATAAAAAAACCAACAATTTGCCGGGCATTTTGGTAGCCAACAAAATTGATTTGGTAGACAAAAAAATCATTTCCAACAACGAAGGTCAACAAAAATCAAAGATTCTCAAATACCGGTACTTTGAATGTTCAGCTCTCAACGACCTCTCACTGCAAGCACTCGAGATGCTGATTGTAGAGACAATTAAATCCAATCTTGTTAGCAAAAGTGATCGCGACACTTTGCCCAAAATGAATTAATCCTCAGCCATTAAAGTTAGCCTCATTGATTGATATTTCAAATCGAATCGAATAAAAATAGCTGTTTGTGTGGATGTGCTTGCATGTTATCAGTGGCGCGTGCTTGTGTGCCGGTGGCACCGTGGGCAGAGTGGGAGAGAAGTGCACTATGTGGGGAGCGCACTACCAGTGCCGATGGCACCACCACAACGTTCACCAAGTGTACAACAAGCCAATTGGCCAACAACGTTGTTAACTGCACCGAGCCAGAGTGAAGGGAACACGTCACGAGCGCGCGCTTCACTCCTTCACCCATAGCGTGGTCTGCTTTATCAACCCATCCTTCTCACCATTTCACCAGCATAGTTAATCTTTGATATACCTCTGTAAGCGATGGGTGAAAAGGCGACCACCTATCAAATTGTGCCGAACAACGACCAATCGTTACGGCTCACCATCGACGATCACCATCATGACCGCAAACCATCGGTCGAGTTGAGCAACAGCAAATCCAATAGTAATAAGCAATTTCTCAAATATATCTCGCTTGTTACCCTGACAATTCAGAATGCTTCGCTTAATCTCTTTATGCGAGCCGCTCGAACACAAAAAGATCTGTTCAATTCTTCTACTGCCGTCATTATGGCTGAGCTGCTCAAGTTGCTAACTTGTTTTATTATGGTCTATCGAGAGGAAGGTAATGTTTACACCAGAAAACAAATGTTGTCTGCAATATTAACAAATACACTCAATAGGGCGAAACTTTAGTAAGATGATTAAAGTGATCAACAAGACTGTCATTCGCGACCCAGTTGATACCATCAAAGTTGCTGTTCCTGCAATAGTTTACTATGTTCAAAACAACTTGCTTTATGTCTCGGCCACTCACCTTGATCCCGCTACCAATCAAGTGACCTATCAGCTAAAGATTTTGACCACTGCTTTGTTTTCGGTCTTTCTGTTAAACAAAAAATTAATCCCACTTCAGTGGGCTTCATTGGTACTGCTCTTTATCGGCGTGGCATGTGTACAACTCACCCAAACCTCGACCAAATCCAAAGGCAGTGAGAATCATGAGCAAAACGTGTTTATTGGATTTATGGCCATTCTTACCGCGTGCATTCTTTCTGGTTTTGCCGGTGTATACTTTGAGAAGATATTGAAAAACTCATCTAACGTTTCGCTGTGGATTCGTAACATTCAGCTGAGTGCAATCGCCATTCCATTTGGCTTGGTACAAGTGTTCGTCACTGATTGGGAATTTGTACATGAGAAAGGATTCTTCTTTGGCTACTCTCTCCTCACCTGGACTGTGATATTTCTTCAAGCACAAGGTGGCCTTCTGGTTGCAGTAGTGGTCAAGTATGCCGATAACATTTTGAAAGGTTTCGCAACTTCTATCTCAATCATTCTCTCTTGCGTCGCCGCCATATTTTTCTTTGATTTTATTATGACATTTCAATTCTTCATTGGAGCAACTCTGGTCATTGGCTCGGTATTTTTATACAACAAACAGCCAAATGGCGAAAACAATATCATTTCAAAGTTGCTTCATTTAAAATTTTAACTTTATAATCACATTTTGCATGTAAATGACCGCTTCTAATGCAAAAATGATATTTATGCACTTATTTTCATGCAATTATTTTTATTTACAAAATACGATAAAATAAATAGCAAATGCAAAAATTGAAAGACAAAAAATTTGGACTACGATTTCTAGCGATTGCTTTAGATTCATAAAAAATTAGTTTAACTTAAAATAACAATGACTATCCACTTATATACATGAGTATATATTGTTTTTGATTCTATAGGTTACAACATTTAGCCACAGTGGATTTTGATTCTGGCTTTGAGATATTAATTTTATCTTGCTTATCGACTTGAATCTGACCGATCGTTTGCTAGAGAAAAATCAAAGATAAATTAAAGTGAGCAATAGAGGTGAGAACAAATGTACCTTATTGAAAATCGCCTCAGCAAGGTCAAGAAAGGCTCGGTCTATGTTGATGTTAGCTTTTGCACTTGTTTCAAGGAATCTGATTCCGTGCTCGCGAGCAATCGCTTCACCACGCTCTTTGCTAACCACGCGCTTGTCGGTCATGTCGCACTTGTTTCCTAGAATCATCTTCTCAACATCTTCACTTGCATGCTAATCATAGATTGTTTAGTTATAGCCAAACGTGTTACAATGTCTTACCTCGTCGATGTTTCGCAGCCACTTGGCTATATTATCAAAGCTTTTTGCGTTGGTTATATCATAAACCAACATAATTCCCATTGCTCCTCTGTAATAACTAGTTGTGATTGTATGAAATCTTTCTTGGCCTGCCGTGTCCCTAAAATAATCCGATTTGTTATATAATTAAAAACTGATTTTTACAATGCAAAAATAATAAATACCATATTTGAAGCTTGATTCGCTTCCCCTTCAAATCAATCGTCTTAATTTTAAAATCAATTCCTGTTGATAATAAAAAATATATTAAAAACTAAAATGAAAAAAATAACGAAAACTGGGTACATACCTATAGTGGAGATAAAGGTTGTTTGAAACGCATCATCTGAGAATCGAAATAAAATGCACGTTTTGCCAACGCCAGAATCGCCAATAAGAAGAAGTTTAAATAAAAGATCGTAGTTTTTCTTCGACATTGTGATGTGAAACTTAAGAAACAATGAAAGTTGATAGGAGAAAAACTCTATGCTTGGTAAATTTGATATATATATTGATATTTTATATACGTCGGCGACAAGAGGAAAAAGTGTTGATGTCGGAGTTGAGTCGATCGAGGGGATAGGAGAAGTCCAGATAAGAGCAGTCCAGAGAGTAGCGGCGGTGCGCGAAGGCTAGGCCACCGCCAAGGAGTGTCAACTGCGAGTTTTGTCGGTTAACTTAGCACTGGCTGGGTGAATCAGCTCGCGTTGTTGCCGCAGCTTGCATGCAAAGGGAGTGGATCGAGTCCTTGCGCGCACCACAGCCAACCGCGGCTTATCCCCTGGTTCGCACCGTGCAAGTCATCCTACAACTTCCCTCAGCTCGTTTGTAGACTGATGCTGTTCTGATGATTGCGTTGACATGCACTGCAGTTTGCAGTCAACGCGCCGGTTGCACTCAAAACCTCTACCACCGATTATGAATTCATTTTCCAACCCTCCCCAAGGTTTGACTTGTAACATACATTACCTTTTAAACAAAAACGTGTTTGTAATTTACAACCAACTTTAACCCGGCAAAATTATAGAAATTTTTTTTTCCTAATATTCTTAAAAGACAAAAATAAGCTTTTAAAAATAATAGATTCTTGATTTTGAGAGAATTTAAGAATTTTTAAGATAGAATTTGAATAGAATAAGTAGCGAATTATATAATTATAATGACAAAAAATTTTATTTACAAGCTCAGTTGAGTCGTCTACTAAATGCCGGTTTAATTTGCAGTTTCTTAGTTTTCTTTGGTCAAAACCACTATATTACAACGGCAGTGCTAATCAAAATTTGTAATTACATGAGTGTAGATTGGAATTGTTAATAATATGAATATAAAATAAAAAAGCTCACTTCGCAGTTTAATATCATACCATAGTAAATAGTTTTAGTAATCAGTGTTAATTCGGTTTTCAGTTTTATTATGGAGAATTACAGACACGTTTCCTGTACATATAAAAAGTAATTATCTACGAATCTAACCCGATAAGCAAACATTGTATTTTAGACAACATTGACGCGGACATTTACTACAAGACACTATGCTCTTCGGGAGTCTCCTTTGTCAAACGTCAGCCTGCTCAGATCGAACAGAAAAGAAATATTCTAGTTGAGAATAAACAAAAGTTGGTTTATAACAACTATGATTCCTTTATCAAACTGTCCAATTTTTCCAAGGATTTGATTGATGACGTGAGTGATTAGATATTTGACATTTTCACTATGAATTTGACCGTCTTTATTTTTTTAGTTTCAAGATATCGAGAATAGTCTTGAAACGTTGCAACAACACATTCCTCAATTTAAGCAAAAATGTGATGAATTTTCTAGCAATGCACAAAAAATATCCCTTAGGTAATATCTTCTGTAAATAGGAGTCATATTAATGAGAGCTAATTTGTTAATATTATAAATTAGATGGAAAAATGTGTCATCGATGCTGGCAAAATATCCTCAGTTGATTGAGTTTTTAGAGATACCTCAACTCTTACATAACTGCATCAGAACCTTCTACTATGAAGATGCTATTAAAATTTTTAATTTTATTACAAAATTTTGTTCTAAGAACAAACACATGGCCTCAATCTTTCAAGTAATTCAATTCTCACTAAACTTTGAATATATTCAATATAAAATATATATTTTTGGAAACAGAATATGCTGGTTGAAGTGGAGACATGCAAGGATTCGATGATTAACCAAATTATGAAGGAAATGCAAACCAATGTACAACTGCCTGTCTGCATCAAACTAGTCGATTATTTGCGGCAAACAGATCGATTTTCGGAAAATCAACTCAGGATTAATTTTTTGACTGTAAGTTTGGGAGTATTTTTTATTCTTAACGTTTATGAATAATTATATTACTTTAATTATATATATATTTAAATATATATTTAGTGTCGTGATGTATGGTTTCAAGGAACATTAAGTAAAGCAGGCAACATTTTATTAAGTGAGTATATCAAATCTAATTGATTCAACTAATTCCAAAATTATACATCAAAGCTTTGGGCTACATTTCAACTATCACGGAACTGTTTAGAGTTAATATTTTTGATATAGTCACTCAGTATCAAGCAATATTTCCTGAAATTTATCTCGATTTGTCTAGCGAAAGAGATGGAAAACAAAGTCAACACGAGACTGACAGCAAGATAATCAACAGTTGGTTGTTGCTCAAAATCGAGCAATATGTGACTTCACTGAAGAAGACACTCGAGGCTTGTGTGGCAATTAACTCTGTTTTATCACTTGACTCAGTCATCGATCACAGCTTCTACTTTGGCCTTTCTTTGAGCAAAATTGGGGCCGATATTAGACCACAACTAATTATTATGTTTAATGACTTTATCAAAAAACGTTTCAAGTATAACATTGACTGTGCAAGTCAGAGGTAATTTCGAAAATATTGATTAACGATGTGATATAAAGCTAACCTATTTATTTTGTTTATAGATTTGAAAATTCGCTTAGCGATCTCTTCAAGAAACCAAATCAAGGGACTTTGAACGCAAGTAGTGATAATTCACTTCAAGAGATCAACCTTAGTGATTTTACTATAAATCAAAACTTCTATAATGATATTTGTGCAACATTTAAAGAGTTTCAACACAACATTCCATTGTCTTTAATAGGATACTTTACCATAACTTTGAATCAGGCACTTGAATCGATTGTGTTTGCTATAAAAGTTTATCTCAAGTAAGTTTGGTATCACAATACTTAAAGTGGAGAATAATTGTTTTCGTATTGATTACCTGACAGAAAACATGAATTCAGTTTGAACAATGCCGAGTTTGAAGTATACTCTCGCTTTTGCAAGTCTGTTCGTGATCAACTGTTGCCACTTCTAGTCAAAACCTATCAACAATTTTGTCCTGTCTCCGCTGTCAGCCAAAAGCTTGGATTTACCATCATCGATCTCAGTAAAATCGACTCGTTTCAACAGTTTACTTTGGACATTAAAACTCCCATTGAGGGGATTAACGGAATTATCAAAGAATTGAGTGTTAAAATGCAATGATATTTGTATTTAATTGATCAAAAATAAAAATGTTTGCCGCAAACAATGTTTTAATTTCTGATCATTTTCATATTTATTAAAAAATGAATTCAATCGGAACTGCGGCAGGTAACTATGAAGAAACTTGCAAATCTTCACAGCAACAGTTATGCTTACTGCGCATGCTCAACTATCTTGTTTTAAATTAAGATGTTTTTTTTTCAAAATAAAACATAAAATTGAAGTGTATGGAGTCCACATTGTAGACAAGTGTTAGCAATGCAAATACAAGGGTGACAAGTGGCCAGTGAGGTCAAATCAGACGAAGCAGTGCACTGCAGTCGATGACCACGCTCAGTGCTTGCGTTACGTCATCACGAGAGGCGTGTCCAATTCAGCTGTTTTCATTTTTCTGTACCACATCATCACCTGTGTGTCAACATTTAAATTTTTTTCCTTTGAATTTGAACAACTATTTAGCGATTATAGCCATATATTTTGCCAACTACTCTATGAGTCTCTATGTGAGCGTTGCCACTAAGTGAGAAACATGTTCTCTGAGTTTGCATTGAAAGATGTGAACCAAGAATGTTGGGAAAAGTCGATCAGTGTTCTGCACAAATTGCCCGAGATAAATGGACCCCAGTTGGTGACTTCACTGATTCGACCACTGGTTTCGCTGGTGAACAGCAACAAAAAACCACCGGATGACCGGTGTTTAGAAGATGACAAGGGCGTGCAGTGGATCATGGAAGTGATCTGCTATGGACTAAGTCTCCCTTTGTCGGACAACGAGCCGTTTGATGCGGTGCGCGACTGTGTCAACATTTACTGCGAATGGTTCCACGCCTTGTCGCCCAAATTGGCAGAGAATAAGTTTATTCCGGTGCCCATTCGACTAGATCCCAACGTGTACTGCCAGCAAATCATAGGCCACTGGTACAACATATTTCTTCCCAGAACCTTCAATTCAAACGACAATACCATCGATCTTGTTTCCCGACAAGCATTATATTGTCACAGAATCCTTCGTTTGATTATTACCATTGCAAGTGATAAAGACAACGTTATTAATGGCGAAACCTGGGAAAGCTTGCTTATCTTTCTCATGGGCATTAACGAGGAGTTGCTCAAGTCACAGACCGAATCTAATGATATTGGAACACAGATTTCGGAACGCGTAATCAGCACATTGTTTCAGGTAATATTCTTGATTTCAAATTTTAACTGCTTTCCTATTTTGTTTCTTAATTTATATAATTTAGGGCTGGTTAATTTCTTGTAACCACTTTTTCCCATCACCTACACTCTGGAAAACCTTTCAGCACATTTGCATCAGCTTAAGACACCGGCCTGATTTGATTATTCAATGGAATCGAGTCAATATTTGTCTTGCCAAACAACTGGCCTTTCTCTTGTATGGAAATGAAATATCGTTGAAATTCAGCAAGAAAAATGATTACAACCAGTATCAAGCTCTAAATGAAATTATATCACAGTTAAAAGACGATGTTCTTAAGCAATGTTGGTATCGATTTTTGCATATAGTTGGCAATCCAATTGAATTGTGTTTCCCAGAAGTAATTTACAAATTGGACAATTTTGAACAGCAAGCAGGTTTGACTACAATGCATATTTTGCCATTCATTTTCCACAAAGCCATTAAAGGATTGTGCACATTAGTGGATATTTTTCTTGGGCTGCCCACTGTCAACATAGATGAATTAGAGCAGGAGATTCCTAACTTACAAAATGAGAATAATTTTACTCCACCTGAGAAAAGAAAATCAAATTCTTCGTTAGGTGGAAAACTAGAGAAAGTAAACCACGGTTTGTCTTTTCATAATATTGTCAAGTTAACATCGGCTTTCATCAGACCAAGTCAGCAATCGTTACCTACAATCTCGTTGTGTTGTTTTGTGGGAAACGCCTACCAGAATCAGATCAAATCGACCTCCATTCTAGACATCTTCGGAAAGTGGCTATTCCAATCGTCACTGATATGTTCGTCAAACAAGGCGGTCTACAATGTGCTCGAGACTTCTCTCTCCAGTGAAGCTTTGCCCTCAGCAGAGCGAATGCCAACCGACGAGTCACCCTACCTACCCTTGGACTGTTTCGAAGCTGGCCAAGCAGAAGCCATCGGGGCCTTGTGTCGCATCTTTTGCTTCAAAAAGAGTGACGAAGACATCTCATCGGTTTTGAGCAAACAAAGCCACCCACACTTCATGAAGGTAGCTTCATTTTTAAACTACTACTTTTTGAGCATTTTTAATTAATTTTTTTGTTTTAGATCAAAAATTATCTAACAAGCTATTATTTAGCTTTGAAACTGGGCTTGTCGTCGACCAACGACGTAATAACACTGATTACAGTGTCTGTCTTGATGTTAATTGGTGCCACTTTATATTACAGAATTTAAAAAGTCAACTATCGAGCAGTATTCTGGTTAACTCTGCAGCTCTTTTTGAAGTTGATCTTCCAGGATCTAAAATACTGATTCCACATTATCTGCGCTGCATTGAAATTTTTTTGGCAAAGACGGAAAAACCACTGTAACTTTTGTAAACACATGTTTTTGATAAATTAATAAATTTATTTTTTACAGAAACGACGCAATCATTCGAAAGGCCTGCATTAAAATTTTGATCTCTTTATTATCATTCCCATTGCACTATAAAAATTTACCAATTAAGGGTTAGTTTTAAAATGCGAATGATTAAAACCAAGCAATAATGATATTTTTATTTGATAGATAACTTGAGTGAACTACCTTGCAACACATTTCTCTCATTGTTTCCTCGACTGGTTCTTTTACTTATCTACGGTCTTTACAATGAACCTGACCAAGGCAATGTTCAAATGATTTTGAGCGCTCTTTTGTTCATCGTCGAGGATTCAGTTTATCACGATGACTTGTTTTCCTCTGACACTCTCCATGGTTGGTTTCGCAAATTTGTGTCTGTTGAAAAACTACTAACTTGTGGTTACCAATTATAGAGGACAGCTGCAATTACGATTTGGCTTCTAATCTTTTGCTGTTTTTTAAGTTTGACTATCAAAATTATTTTGATTTTGAAAAATCAGGTTTGTTTTTTATTGTATTCTCTTAATTTGTTTTAATGTTTTTTACCTGGCTTTTAAATTATAAAAATTCATTTTAGAACTGAATTGCAACATGTTTTTGTTGATAATATCTTTCGTTGCGGAGATATTATGCAAGACTTCTACTACAAACTTAAGCAGCGTTTCACTGGTTGCTTTGGAAGTACTTTCCGCACTGGGACGCATTCATTACAAGCAACAGTTGTTGTGCAATCACAGGTGTATTCTTTGTATTAGACAGATCTGCACGTTTATTGAGAATCAGTGCTACAAGCCAGCAATGCTTCATTCGAGAGATATGCACTCGACCATTGTGGCGGCTTACCAGTGCCTTTCCATTTGGATTAACCAACACTCTCATTTGCTCAAAGACAAAGACTGTGTGCTATTGCTTTTCGAGCTTATCGAACTTGGCATCTCTGGTACTAAATCGCGAAAGGATAATTTAATTATTAAATCGGACAAACAGTTGAAACCGACATCGATGAGAGTGCGTGAAGCTGCTGAATTTCTCCTAACAACCCTGATGAGTAAAATCGATCTTCATCAGTCTAACCTATCGGAATCGATCTTGTCTGGTTGCTTGAATGAAGCTAGACTATTGGAGAATTTAACCAACGTGAAGCAAAGCGAGTATGCAGTCAATCACTTTCGATTCTTCGTTGCAGACAACTCGATGCTAATCTCCATTTTGGACAAGCAACTTGAGGATGGAGAATCAGTGTGCATTGTTCGCACCGCCTATGGCAAGTACTGTTGGGCACTTCGCTTCCAACCTTTGCCCTCTCGACACAGTCCCAATCATCCAAACGAAGCCAATCACTACCGTAGCCTTAACAAATTGGATGCTTTCCATAAGTTAACCAACTTTAATTACTTTCCAGAGCATTACGATAAGATTTGTAACTCAAAATTGTAAGTTACTTTTATTTAGTTCGTATATATTCCAAAAACTGAGATTAATAAGAATAATTTCTTTTTTTTCATTAAGCGATAATATGGTTCTTAATTTGAATAATTATATTAACGAAGTGAGTGGTATCAAGAAAGAGTATGATGCAATGCACAACTTGATTGATAAAATTGAGAACAATCTGAACTTTGAGAAGACTAAACTCACGCTAACTACTAACAAAAAAGATTTTAGTGAACCACCTCCTTGCAAGACATTTGAAGCATATCGACTTGTGCTATCTCAATTTAAAATTTTTAATTTTGATAAAGCAAACGTATGTATCAGTGGGATTTTTTAAAAGTTTTTTTTTGCTTACTATTTGTCTTACTACAGGTATCTGGCGAAAACTCTCAAAATTTGGTTGTTTTGAATCACCATTCACAAAGCTTTATAGAACATTTATCTAAGCTCGATTTGATCTCGTCTAAAAACAATGATTTTGTGACAATCTTTTTTGTTCCAAGAGCTTTTGAAGAAGAAAGACAGATTTTCCAAGCCAATTTGCAACAAAGCAGTTCTAATGGTACATTCAGAGAATTTCTACACTCTCTTGGACAATCAATTGATAATAAGCCCAAGTAAGAGACTCAATATTTTTAAAAATTAATTTTAATCTCTGATTAAATAATTTGTTTTGTTATTAGCTCTACATTATTCTACTGGAGCGATATTTTGCATGAGTTAGTGTTCACATGTCCGATCATTTCAAACGAAATGGACTTTTCCATTAAGAGCTTGATCGATGGAGAAAGTGAGCATATCCGAAATGTCTTATTGCAAGCCAACAACGGCATCCCAGGTAACATCAAGGAGTATCTGCTGAACAACACTGGTTGTGACATTAAAGTCTGTGTGCTTTGGATGGAAATCATGGAGGATTTCGATCGATTACCCTTTAGTAAGTCTTGCATGTTTCAAAATGATTATATGTTAATCGATGCACATCATTTTGTAATTAGAATCATTAACAACAAACAGCTCAGAAGTGTGTACCATTATTGTGCATCCCTTGAAGAATGGACTATTTCGTGTCATCACACATGTATTTGGAGAAAAGTATGTTTTCTAACTGGTTACTACCCAAACTAGACTACTAAACCTTTGGTCAAAACAGATTTATTATGCCCTTGTTAGACCGAATGCTCTTGAGCAAGCACTTGTTGACCTCCTACGTTCGAATAACTGCTCTTACACTATTTCGAAGGAGACGAATGAACATTGAAAGGTAGAGCTTTGAATGAAAGCTTTCATTTTCTAACTTCTTCCCTATTAGTTTTCAATTGCCGCATGTAAAGCGAAGACTCAAAATACAAGAAATCAACAACAAATACACCTGCAACCATTCCAACCAGGAATTCATTAGCGAATTATTTCGAAATGATTTCTTATAAATTATCATGCTTTAATTAATCATTGTTTAAAAAGTGCAATAGAAATAAAAATTCGAAACAATTACTTCTTAGTTTTAGCTGCTTTCTTTGCTTTGACCAAGTCAACCAAGTATTTGTAGCGTTTGATGCAGTCGGCACGAGATCGATTGGGAATACAGTCGGCAATCAAATCCCATCGCTCACTTCCAGAAGAGGCGGGATAGGTTTTCATAGCTTGCTCTAATAACTGCTGCTCTTCATTGGTCCATGGTGAGTCGTTCACATCTAGATGCGAACTCGGAGCTGAACAATTTGTTAACCTCAACATTTAATTGGAATTTTAAGTAACAAGCCACTTACCGTCATATCGCTGACTGGGAGCTGATTCCACGTTTACAGGATTAGCAGTGGAAATAATTTCGAGTTTTTTAAATGCATTCTTGTTGGTCTCTTCCTTCAATTCTTGCGATTCATCTACCAAAGCCAAACCAAAGTTAGAAAAGTATCAAAGATAATGTATGACAACTTACTTGATTGTTGCAATTCTTTGGCTTTTTCCAACACATCACGATGATTACGTGTGATCCCAGAGTCGGTTTTATCGTTAATGTAGTTGGCAATCACCGTCCATCGACTTGGAGTGCCGGCTGGAAAGATTTTCACCGCTTTGATGATTAGTTGAACATCATTGTAGGACCACACCTTCTTGGAACTGGCAGTGTTTGAGCTAGAACTGGAGGATGTGTGGGTAGTGGCCAACTTGACACGCTCACTATCCAAATTCTTGTTTAGTTCTTCTACTTGAGCTAAGAAATAAGTCTTCTTCGCTTCAACATCAGAAGCTTTTTCAAGCGCTTCTCGGAACTCGGTCAACTTCTCAAGTGTAAAAATTTTGCAGAGTTTGTCCAATTCCTTCATGTACTCGATCTTAATGGTGGCATCATCGGTGAAATAGTTATGTCCTCCCATGATCGCCTCGATCAGCTTGGTCTCCTTGCGCATCTGCTTCTTCAGTGCCTCCTTGCGTTTGCGTTCCTCCTCTTTCTTCTGCTTTTGCTCATCTTCTAGTTTCTTCTTGAGCGCCAACTCGCGTTCCTCCTTCTCGCGCAGAATTCTCTCCTCTTCATCCTTCTTGGCCTTGATGCTAGCTTGTTTCGCTTTCTTCGCCTCCTGCTTACGACGCTTCTCCTCTTCTCTGAATTTGGCCACCCTGGGATCACACTGGTATGCATTGTCCACTAACTGTCGAATGCGCTGCATCTCCTCCTTCTTCCGCTGGTTTCGAGCTTTCTGGTTCACCTTGTCCAAGTATCTTCTATGCTCTCGGTTCTCACCTTTCTCCTTTTCTTCCTCGTCCAGGTAGGAATACTCTCGCCACGAATCGAAGTTGTACCAAAAATCGTAAAAGCTGTTCACTTCATCAAAAGTGGAATCTTCACCACCTAAGTCGGGCACTGGTTGCTTATTCGACCATCTACCCATATAAAGTTTACAATTTAAATCAATCTTAATTTTTTTTAATCAAAGCGTACCTGGCGTTCCTCTTAAATATTGGACCAAATATCTCAAAAAATCTATTCTTATTATAAGGAGTGGGATTGGCAATAGTATCGTCAAATGTCGGATCAACACTGTCATATGACCGACGTTTGGTTTGATCACTCAGTATTTCATGAGCTAAATCGGTGAAATAAATTAATTATATTACAATTAAAACAAATTTTAGATAAATTTACCTTTAGTAATACAGGAAAAATAATGGCAATTCAGGTCAATATTTTGCTGTCCTTGCTTATCCGGATGATGACGTAAAACCATTTTGCGGTCTAAAAAAAGTATGAGTTATATAAGTTATATCTGTGATTTTCCAAAAACATCCAAGTCAACTTACATGACTTCTTAATTTCACTGTCAGTAGCATCAATTCGACGTTTGCTAAGTCCTAGCACTCTGTAGTGGTCTTGGTCTTTCCAGTCCTTGGGATCAAGAGTCTTGAGGTATTTATCACAAGATTCTTCGTCGTCAAAAATACTTTCAGTTTTAGCGGATACTTCTTCGGAACCGCTACTTTCTGACGAATCCGATGCGTTTCCATCTGCCTCTTTCTCAGAAATCGAAATCAGGCCAAGTTTTCGCAAAAGATTGTTGAACCAATGGGTACGCGATTCGTAAACCACCACCGATTTTTCTATAATAAATCAATATGAATACTATGTATTTCATATGTTAACAAAAATTTGTTACCACTATACCTTCGGTACGCGACATGTTTGTCTTCTTCAAAACTGCTCAAAACTTTCAAAAAACATTTGAGAAGGAAACAAAGAGAAAATAGTGATCCACCAAAAGAGTGGTTGAAAGCGGTGCTAGAGCGTGCCGTGGAGCTGTCTGTTTACACGTGCACGTGATGTCCCATTCATAGACTGCATTACCATGTGTTATACATCTTGTATACCTTCATCATTTCTGAGTCAGATTTTCCGAAAAGTCAAGAAGAATGAAGAAAATAAAAGGATTGTCCAAGGAGAACGGACCCACCTCGTGTTTCTTTGTTAATCAATTCATTAAGTTAAGCTTCAATCAACATTTAATAATTTCTTTCGTTGTTCATCTTGGTCTAATTTTATTTTGTGAAATACAAGACTACTACTTTGAAGTCAAGTATACCGACATTGATTATGTAATATTTAGCGATGCGGCTAAACTAATCTGGAATGGATCTTCTCCTTTTGATCGCCCCACCTACCGGTACACACCATTTCTTGCCTGGATGCTTCTACTTAATGTCACATGGTTTCCTCAATTTGGCAAAGTTCTCTTTTCGCTGTTTGACATTTTTTGTGGGCTGATCTTGTTTAAGATTTTACCGAAGCATCTAAATCCAAAGCCTTACATTATTTTCTTGTGGCTTTACAATCCCCTTTCTTTGATCATCAGCACCCGTGGTAGTTGTGAGTCGATTATCTCTACTCTAGTTCTGTTGGTCATTTATAAAGTCGAAGCCAAGCAGTATCTACTCGGTGGTTTTCTATATGGTTTGGCCATACATTTCAAAATTTATCCAGTCATCTTTGCACCCACCTTTTACTTAGGTAAATCAAAGTTACTCACATTTGACAATTAATTTAAAAGCAATTTTTTAAATTAGCTCTTTCAGGAAAATCTAAAAAAAACTTATTTTGGTCAAACATTATGCCTAACAAAGCCCGATTGATTTTTGGTGGCAGTATGTTTTTGGGCTTCGTGATTCCAACTGCCCTAGCTTACTATCTGTATGGAAATATCTATCTGAATGAAGCCTGGTTGTACCACCTCTACCGGCAAGATCTGCAGCATAACTTCAGTCCCTACTTCTACTTGTATCAAGTAGCGAGTAACGAAGCTCATCGAAAGATTCTGTCAATGTTGGCCTTCTTGCCACAACTTGTATTGATTATGCTCAGTACTTTGCATTACAATTACAGTGAGAAACGTGCATCCTACCGGTGGCTGACACTCTTCATTCAGTCATTCGTGTTTGTCACCCTAAACAAAGTGATCACATGTCAATACTTTGAGTGGTACGTCTCGCTACTACCTCTGGTAGCACCCTATCTCAAAATGCACTATTCTACTTCATTCAAAATAACTATCATCTGGGCTATTTCCATTCTCCAGTGGTTACTTCCCGCTTATTTGTATGAATTTAAAAAATGGGACTGTTTTCATTGGCTTGGTTTGGCCAGTGTAGCTTATGTTTTGTTAAATCTTTCACTCTTAGAGTACATAAGAAGAAAATTTGTTGTTAAACAAAAAGGTATTTAATTGTTAATAATTTATAAAATGTAAACAATCTGGTCAATTAACATTTAGTTTTTGATAATCTTAACAATGAGATTACCACATTTTGGAAATCTCATCCGGCAACGTTGCTAATTTGCCGTTAACAATGTTTACAATGTCTTGATGTACTTTATCGATAGATTGATTTGCATTCACGATCTATAAAGAAAAACAGTTAATTTATTTAATTACCCAAAGCTATCTGTACTTACATTCCAATCATCTTCCTTCATTTTTAAATAAATATTACGTACAGAAGCTTGAAATTCACTTGTTTCATAGACTTCTTGACCAAAGTCCTTTCTGTTTTCGATCATATTGATGTCACTAGCAAGAAAGATAACGCAATCGGGCTTGAGGAGGCCCTTCTCCGGCTCACGACACCAACTCTCGTCAACTCCCTTAGCTGCGGTGTAGGCCACTCCAGAGTAAGAGTACCGATCCACTACCAAAATTTTTCCCGATTTCAGAGCAGACAACATTTCGTCATATTTCTCCCATCGGTTGGCACTAAAAAGTAGATGAATTGCATTATTGTGCAATTTTGTTTTTCCAATCAAATATTGGTTGATCATTTGGCCAATTGGCGTAGATCGATCCGGAAATCGAATCAACTCGGACGCGTTTCCTTGGCCTTTGAGCCATTCCAACAGCTTCATTGCCTGAGTGGTCTTCCCAGTACAATCGTTGCCTTCCAAGACAATGAGCATTCCTCGCTTTAAAGTCATTCTTAAGAACTATCTATGGCAACAGAAAAGGACAAAAATGCTTTCTAAAAACGTTGAAAATTTGCAAGTGGGCTGAACTGTCACAACTGATCATCAAGTCTTATATGCGCGCTTCTTCCTAGGAATTGGCATTGAACGCAGCTGCTACAAAGTGCGTTGTGCATGCTAGCTCTGTTTTGGCGCGAGAACCTCATCTGTGAATGGACCACGAGGGTGAGTCGATTCGAATCGATGTGTGATTCGAATCGCTTTGTAATTTGGTACCTATAGGAGGAATGGATCAAATGGTTTGGAATCAGTCGTCGTTTGGCAGTCATTCTTTTTGCACCAAGACTACATTTCTTCTTTCTCGACTATTGAAAACAAGATGGCTACTAAACAACGTGAAAAGGTGGCTTCCCAAGTTTCCGTTTCTGAGGTGATTTTAGATTTGTTACCAAGCAAAAACTGAAACTGTTACTTTCAATTCAATTATAGAGTCAAGAAGAAAATGAATTATTTCATGATGTTGATCTTTTGCAAAACCATGGAATTGTAAGTCAAAATATTTTTAAAAATTAATTTGTAATTGATTGTTTTCCTATAAAGAATGCTTTAGATATTAAAAAACTAAAATCAGCAGGAATATGTACCATAAAAGGTATTAATATGTGTATGAAAAAGAAACTAACCCAAATAAAGGTATAATTTAATCAATTTAGTTCTCAAATTTTGTTTGTAATGCTTTTCTTTCTACAAGGGTTTGAGTGAAGTGAAGGTTGATAAGATTAAAGAAGCTGCTTGCAAAATTTGTAATGATTTTGAGTTTTTAACTGCTACACAAGTGAGTGAAAAACGTAAAATGGTGTTTCGCGTTTCTACTGGTTCATCTGATTTTGAGTAATACCTTACATATTTAATGCACAAACATTTTAAACTAATTTTTTCTCCTAATAGCACTCTTCTCGGAGGTGGAATCGAAAGTATGGCTATTACTGAAGTATTTGGTGAATTTCGAACTGGCAAAACTCAAATCTCTCACACTTTATGCAGTATGTCTGATATTAATATTGTTTATATTTATTTTTAATTTAAATTATTTACTTTCAGTCACTTGTCAAATTCCATCGCAAAAGTATAAAGGTGGAAAAGTAATTTTTATTGATACTGAAAATACATTTCGACCTGACAGATTAAGGTAAGTAGTTTTTAAACATGTCCCGTTTAAACATCTTTAGACAAACAAAAGAAAGTAAATTTTCTGTTCTATTACTTTTAGACAAATTGCCAATAGATTTGAACTTGATATCGAAACCGCTCTGGAAAATGTGCTCTATATCCGAGCTTACACAAGCGAACATCAATATGAATTGCTTGGTAAGTTAAATTAATTATGAAAATTATTATGACTCATATTTTCATAATCAGATGCTGTTGCTGCAAAATTCCACGAAGAGATGGGCCAGTTTAAGATGCTTATCATAGATTCCATTATGGCTCTGTTTCGTGTTGATTATAGCGGAAGAGCCGAGCTTGCTGAGCGTCAGCAGAAGTTGGCTCAGTTCATGTCAAGATTGCAAAAAATAGCCGAAGAGTATAATGTTGCTGTTTTCATAACTAACCAAATGACTGCTGATCCTGGTAAAACAGAGATAATTACATTAAAAGCAATTAATATAATTGTTATTCTATTAGGAGCTTCGATGTCATTTCAATCTGATCCTAAAAAACCAATCGGTGGTCATATTTTAGCTCACGCCTCAACTGTTCGGCTGAATTTGAAAAAAGGCCGCGGTGAAACTCGAATTGTCAAGGTTTATGACAGTCCCGATTTGCCCGAAAATGAAGCTGTCTTCGCAATTGCCTTAGGTGGAATATGTGACCCAAAGGATTAATAAGTTAGTGAGCAAGTGTTGATAAAACTTTGTTGTATCAATTGAAATAATCAAAGTTTAATTTTTAACAAAATGTTTTATTTAAATTATAATTAATCAAAAAATATGAACTATAAGTTCTGTCAATGTAGTACAAAAATAAATGTTTTAAAAAAGTAAATAGAAAAGATAACTAATGTGAAGTATTGGCAATAAGCTCGAACCATTGTCGTAAGGCTTCGCCTAAAATAGAAGGAAGCGAATTGATGTCTTTTAAAATAACATAATAAGGAAATGGAAACATCTCAATATATGACTCAATTCTGACTTTTCCCGAGTTATCGAAAATAGGTACACGAATGTCGAGAATCGAGTTCTTGTGTTCGGGATTGTCTACGATGATGAACACAACAAAGATGCCTAGTTGCTTGAGGTTGACAATAGTTTGCTCTACTTGCCGGTTGGCCTCACTGAAGATACCTCGGCCGTCTGAGACGATCAGCAACAACTGTTGCACGTTGCCATTCCGTGACTCATTCTGTCTGAACTTGGAAAACAAATTCAAACTGCAACGCAGTAACTCATCAATTCGTGTATTAGTCTGGTCAAATTGAAACTAAATCACACATTAGTTGCATTACAAATATTCAAGTGTAAGAAGTACAACTTACTTTGGAGAACATTTTGAGTGCCGATTGGTCGGTGAAGGGCTCATTGAACTGATGCACCACGCGAACTACCTCGCCAAAGCTGAGAACCGAAAGCATGCCAGACTCGATGATCGAGAGTGATTTGCCCAGTAGGAGAAGTGACTCGAAAGCCATCTGTCGCGAATGACTGTCCGACATACTGAGCGAATCATCCACCGCTATGATAATTTGGTATTGCCGTTTGTTGGGTTTCACTCGTCGCAGCCAAATCTTGTCTTTTCGAAAATCGCTAGCAATGTAAGCAATTACTTTGCGCATGTTCAGCCTCTTGCCACTCTTGAAATCTCCTTTGAACTTGGAACACTTGGTCGGCTCTAGCACTAGTTGCAACTGGTTGCACAGCTCATAGAGCAGTGGATCAATCTTCCTTTGACACTCTTGCCATAAATAGTACAAAGAAGGATCTCCACCCGAAATGTCAATGCATGGTTCAACTTGCTCTGACAAACAAAATTCTAAAGACTGGTTGGCATTACGCGTCAACTCAGGTACATTAAAATATGACTCTGTGGTGCGGCATACTTCCATCGTGCGGACCGTCTCACCAGGCCTGGCACCAAAGTCATCCGCATTTTCATCTTCCTTCTCTTGTTGATTGTGATGAGTACGAACGTCATTCTTGACTACTTCAGGACATTCCTTAATATGATTTTCAAACTGCTCTTCTTCAATAAGATTGACACCGCGCTCAACTTCATTCGACTCTTGCATTTGAGATGGCTCACTTTGGGCCATATCGTAAGCCAAATCATTGGCTTTGTTCTGGTCATCAACGTGTTGGTACTTGTCTGAAGAATGCTCCTCGCTTAAAGTTGGTTTTGATTCTTCGGAAGGCATGATCCGTCTCCTCTTGGCACTCTTTGCCTCTTCTGCCAACGATCTAGGATTCTTTCTGTTTTTTGGAAGTGATTGGTTCTCTCCCGACGACTCTTTGGGTTCATTAGATCCACTAAGTTGCGCAGAAGTAATTGATGTTTCGGTAGAATCGTTGTCAAGAACTGTGTTAGAATTCAT
Organism: Papilio phestus; assembly: GCA_018231625.1. Classification (NCBI taxonomy): domain Eukaryota; kingdom Metazoa; phylum Arthropoda; class Insecta; order Lepidoptera; family Papilionidae; genus Papilio; species Papilio phestus. The sequence continues at coordinate 34,065 of DVQH01000092.1, forward strand.
TCCTGTATTCGACGATTCTTTGTTGACTTCATTTTCGTCACTTGGCGCACTCTCCATTGGTTTTTCCAAATTACCACTGTTGGTGTTGCCATAAATCGCTTCAAGATTGTCACATTGATTTGGATCACTAGATTCTGTGTTAGCATTCAAATTGTGTTCCGCATTTTCCTCATTCATTTCAACATCTGGCTCAGCAAGGCTGTCCAAATTGTTTGTAGTGCTGCCATCTTCATCGTCATCACTAAGAGTTTCATTTTTTAGTTCTGCGTCATCAATTATGCTAGAACTATCACCCTCATCTTCTGAATCCTGTGAATCGAGTTGCATTTGTTCCGGAAGTTCGATTACATTTTCTGGTTGGGGCTTGCTTTCATCCCCCTGACCATGAGACTCGTTCTCATTGAATTGATCTTCAAGCGTAGACTCGTTAATAGCTTCCGAATCAGGTTGATCGTCGTCGTGGAACTGCTCAGACTCCTTGGGTGCTTCATCTTTATTAGCGTCAAGTTGTTTGTTGTCATCATTGGCAACCATTTGAGATTGCAACTCTTCTTGGCCAGTCCCTTTTGCTTCGTTCAAATCATCCTTCTCATCCAGATCTTGGTTGTCTTCCTCAGGTTCATCACCCCAGAGTTTTTGATCGAGCACTTCCTCGTCACTCTCGACATCTCCCATCATATCGCTAAACTGATCATCCTCTGACTCACTTTTCTCTTCCTTCTCATTGTCTTGTTCAACAGTTTGGTCAGCACCAAAATCTTGGCCATCAAAATTGTCATCCATCTCAATGCCGTTCTTTTCGTTCTCTAGTGTAGACTGCTGATCATCTGTTTCTTGCTCGTCTCCTCCTTGGTCTAATTCGTCAAGTTGATCTTGACAATCGAGTCTATCGGAGACATCTTTAGCTTCAGATGTGTCACCTTGACCAAAGCCAGAGTTTTGTATATCTTTGAGTTGACTTCCAGACTGTGGGTCTTGGTTTGGTTCTGGAGGTAAGCAGAACCCATTGAGCATTAAATCGTTGAATAATGCTAAAAGTATGTGAAGCAATTTGTTTGTTGTTTTCAATGAACCAATAGAGATGGCAAAGACATGCTTATGACAGTTAATGTAGACATCGATCCACGAAAGAGCCAGTTGAAGTAATTGGTAGTTGGCACGAGCACACTTTGGCTCATCGTTGTTGATAGATGACACAAGTCGACTCAAAAGCAATTTCACCTTTCTTGATCGCTTCAAAACTTTCGAAATACTGAATAATTCAATCGATTTGTAGAGATCTTTCTGCTCAACGTCACTCTTTTCAGTCACCTTCTTGAAACAGCAAAATTCTTCGACGTTTTGAATTGAAATTAAAACATTTTCAATAAGAAGATTGCAACATTCCATTGAAGAGTTAGATTGAGTACTTGTCTCCAACTCTAGATTGAACAAATTCTCCAAATTAACCAAGTTAGTCAAAATGCCGGAAATTTCTTGTTGGAAATAATCAACTTCACATTTGTAAATTTTCAGTATTTCAGGTGCATTGCTAAGTTCCATAGACAATTTTATAATACAATTTTCAACTGATTTGAAAACCACTTTAAGATGTTTAGTATCAAAATCAGTAAAAATATGACAACTCGAGTAATCATGTTCCTTTAAGAGTATCTGAAGATCTGATGAAATTGATTCCAAATGAGATGAGTTGATTAGAGACAATTCATCGCCATGTTGCTCAATCATTAAAGCATCACCTGAAGTTGAGTGGTGCGATGTCACAATAGTATTAAGCCGAATTACAAAAGCAACAATCTTTACAATTAAATTCTCTAGCTTGATCCACGAATCACTTATTGAAGCATGTTGCACAATGCATCCACTCTCGGAAGATAGCTTTTCGATTAGTTGTTGATAGGTCTGAGTGACACATGCAAAGTCAACCAGCGAGTTTGAGAGGAGAGTTCGGTCTCGCAGCACAGAGCGAGTTAGATCCATGCAAAACCCCTTCATTCGATCAATCATGTCTAGTGTAAGCTGAGTATTTGGCTTCTCACTTGAAGCAAAAAATGTTGAAAGTCCAGCCAAACACTTGTAGAAATACTGATTGCAACTAGCAATGTTAGACTGTGTTGAGTCATCAAACTGAAGATAAGTTTCTTCGTTCAAAGGCTCAGTCGTGTAAAGAGCTTCATTCACGTCAAAAGTATCATAATTAATGTTGCCCTTACGATAAGATAAACCAATTTGTAAAAGAGTTTTAAATAGTTCACTCAAAGCACGTCGTTTTTTAGTTTGAATTTGTCCCACTTGCCGCTTCCACTTCTCCAAATCTTTACTTTCACTTGGGTTCATCTTGGACAGCGCTTGTAGTTCAGTGATAATCTCAATATTAATGTCTTCTAGTGCGTTAACTCTGCTTTGCTGAGATTTGATTCGTATGAGAATTCGACGACATTTATTAAAAGATTTCGCCATAAACTGGTCAGTTTCACGTAGAAATCGATAATCAGTTTGAAACGAGGTGCAAGGCGACATCGAGTATGGCTTGCTATCAAAACTCAGCGTCAGTCGCCACGGCTTCTTTCTCAGGACGGGTGAAGAACTGTCAAAAACAAAAGCAACAAATGCTGGCTTCAAAAGCGACTGCTCATATCGACGAAGATAGCCGTAGAGTTGTCGGTGTGCCTTGTTCAATGACTCCTTCAAAGACCAAAAATTGTTCGGATTCCATCTTGATATTTTGACATAATCCTTAATTTCTTTCTCAATGGGAGAACATTCTTTTACAATTGCATCGGTTACATTATTTCGAAAATAATCGTAAAACATGTAAATATTTTCTAAAGATGTTTTTAGAAGATTTGCAGTCAAATTCAAAGTTTCATGAGAGCATTTCAAGTGATACGTAAACGAGTGAATCAATGCCATACGAATAGAGAACTGTCCAAGAGTGCTGTTTTCAATAAATTTCTTAAGTGAGGAGATAAATTCTTTAGCTTGAGAATGATTATTTTGCTGAACCAAATCGTTAATAGTAGAATAAAAATGAAACCACCAAGTGAGGAGTTCTCGCTCTTCAATCTTGTTGGAGATGGATGGCAAACACTGGGCCCAGTAATTGATCTCCAGAGTTCGCCACGCTACCAACAGTTCCGTAATCTGATTCAAATGTTCACTTAAACTAATTCCGCGATGTGCAATCAGTTGCCAATCCTCGCTGGCCTTCAAAATCAATTCGAGTCCAGTGGCGAAAGACAAGAGAGACGAATTAATGTCAATGCAATAGATTCGCTCCACTATCTGCAAAATTTTGATCAAAGCTGGATGATTCTCAAACTGCGGTAATAACTCGGTAACAATTTTTGTTTTGAGACTCTTCAAAATAGCATGACACTTTTGAGTTTCAACAAGAGTCGATTCTTGGTAAACATTGAACGGCTTCTCTGAAACTAATGATGAAGCATTTTTCTCCAATTCTAAAAGCCGTTGGTTGACGACAATATGTCCGTCAATTAATTCCTTCTCAATGTCAACATCTAACAAGCCAAGTGTCTTTCTATAGATATCAGCAAGTATCTGATAGCGCATGATGTAAGGGGAAATCAAGTCAACAGAGTGGCGTGAGCTCGAAATACTCAATTCAGACAAATTCAAGTGTGATTTAATGATGAACAGAATCGTTTCTTTGGAAATATTGAGTTCAATTGTCTTCGGTTCTTCCTTTCGAACATCAGCCAGCTGTGGACATTGATCTTCTATCAAATCTTGAAATTGATGTTCAAACGAAGGAAATAACATCTTAATCTGTTCGTCTGTTGGATCAGTATCCTCCATCTTAAAATGAAACAATGATTGTTGCTTGATCTGCTCTAACTCTTCTTGAGCCTTTTCATTTTTCCACCATTGCGCAAACATATCAATTATTTGGAGATAAAGTGTGAACAAGTGAGGCTTCTTCAATCCGAGCAACATTGAATTCTCAATTTCAATAAATAAAGACTTAAGCAATGAAGTAAAAAAATGCTTCTCGTCCAATTCAAATTTGTTGACTAAGTTCATTAGAGAGTGAGTAGCATTGGTTTGAAAAATAAAGTCGGCAATCTCATGCGGACTATTGCTACTAACGAATTGAAATAGCTGTTTGAACAATTGCTGAGTGGTAGCTCCGTCAAGTGCGAACCAGTCGTGTGTGTTGCACGCAACTTGTAAACGATATGTGAGCAGTTGAAGTCCTTTGAGAACAAATGACACGCCAGTGAGAAAAGGTGTGGTTAAGTCGCTAAAATCACTGTATTTTTCGGTGATATGCTTCACAAAATCGACTAAAGTTTGTTGATAGTTAAAGCTATTGGTCAATCGAGTGCAACTCTCGCTAGATGGTTTGGCATAACTATTGATCAAAGTGGTGCAAAGTGAGTTGATTCGATTCCAGTTGAACACCGTCTGTGTGAATTGTGCCAGATCACTGCATAATGCAAAGTAATTGGTCGAGGTGCCTCTATGGTGCACTGAGCGTTTCAACTGAGCCATGTCACGCTCATACTCAACCATTCGTTCTTGGAGATGTTGGAAAAGTCCATGATGCAAAAGCTCACTGTGGTGGCCGTATTTTTGTTGATTCACCAGGCATCTTAGTTTCATCTCGTCATGAGTGAGCTCGATTTCAAAGTGACTGTTCTTCAAAATAGCTACACTACGAATGGCGGGATCAATCGGAAAATCAATCGATGTCTGACTTGCCATCCAATATCCAATTGAGACAAGTTTCAAACTTTGAAGCACCTGGTCAGATTGATTTGCATCTTCGAGTGATAAATTTTGAAACAACAAATCAGCATTCATGTTCTCAAATTGATTTTGGTATGAAAGTGCAAAGTTAATGAATTTATCAAAATAAATGTGACTTGCTGCTTTCAATGTTTGATAGTTTTTAGTGAAGTAATTCATATAAAAATTCAACGTTAATTTTTTCTTGAAAAATTCCTCCATAGTAGTCTGTTCAGGTCGATAGATGTTAAAACAGGTTATCGAAAGTAGTGGCATCAACTCGAATGTTAACTTGTCAGCATTTTCAAGCCTCAATAAACCATTTCGTGAATTTTGTTTTTCAAAATACTTAAAAATAGAATTTACATTCAAACTTTCATTTAAATTCATGATAAAATGAAGTAAAATATCCGAGTATCGCTTTGAGTTCTTCAAAACTGAATCACACAGAATCAAGAAAGGATCGCCTAGAATTAAATTATTTCGAGCTAGATCAACTAAGTGACTTGTGTTTAGCGAGCCACCTTGGTAGTAACTCACTAATTGAGTGGCAAAGAGTGACTTCAAAAGCAAACGCGACTCGACCAATTGATTCTCTGTGTCACATCCACTCACAAGCAACGGTTCGTCGTTTGATAGCAGCTTTTCTTGAACGGTTTGAATCAAACTCAAATTCTCGTTATTAGCCAACTCAAAATCAATTTCGTGATTCATGTACTGACACAATAGTTGGACATTCTTAAAGATTAACTCATTGGCGAGAGCCACTTGATTATCGCAATACATAGTGGATTTTAACATTCGAACGAATCCAGCAAAGTTGGTGATAACTTGAAAGTCTTGTTCACTTTGACTAACAAAATAGTTGCAGGTAAGCTGACTGATTAGGGTAGACTTGGTATGGTTAAATGCATTTGAAGTAAGATTAAAGAAAGAATTGATCTGTTCACTTAGTTCGTTAAGCTTGTCATTGATTCGAATAGTTGCTATCTCGTTAAACACAAACCACTGGGGAAAGAATTCGCGTGACATAAATCGATTCAAGTCAATGTTGTTGTTCGGAGATGAACACACTCTGAGGAAGCTGTAAAGCCAAATTAAACGCCTTCGAAGTAGAACATATTCCGATTGATCGGGCATCACTTTAAGCCAATGAATAACTAAATGCTTGTCCAACTCGCAAAGCAAATGACGTATTGACAGCAAAAACTTAGGTTCCACTTGTTTAAGGCAACTGTTTTCACAGAACAAAGCAAAGTTTTCTAGAAAAACATCGCCTATTCGTTGTTTCAAATCGCACCAAAGAAAGTTGAGATGAAAACTGTTTAAGCACCGATGCAATATATCAACTTGCTTGTCAGATAAATTAGCAATATTTTTGATAGCTTCACTCAGATAAACATTTTCACGAAAATCAATAGGTAAATCATTAATCAAATCGAGTTGCGCATCTCCGTACTTCGAGTACATATTAGAGATAGTGAATGTGATAATGTCTTTAAACACTTGCAATTGCTTTGAGTTGTCATAAAGTGAACTTAGCATTTTCAATCGAAAGTGATAGTCACGACAAGTCGAATTTTCAAGAAATATCCTCACTTTGAGAGAATCAAATTCATACTGAGACAACTGTAGTGAACGAAAATCGAGCTTTGCATAGAACAGAGAAGAGTTGTTAAGAAGATCGTTCAAAAGGTTGAGAGGCTTTGTTGTTATAAATGAATTGGAGACATTATTCTGGTCAGTGAAGCCATGCTGATAGCGTTGCAATGTTTCCAGTGCATGCTTAAAAGCAAGATTGTAATCGATTGATTCAAAACATTCATGGTGAAGTGTAACTCCAAATCGGTAGCGAATTGCATCACTCAACTCTTGCCAGTCAATTTCTTCAGGCATAACAATCTCAATGCCTCGGTTGCGCATGGGTCGCGAAAGTTCACCGTGCTGTGGATTCATGGTGAGAAAGAGCCTAAAATCTCGGTGTGGAGCTATCTCCACCAGTTCTCCATTAATCGAACCCTTTTCATTAATCACCAAACGACCATTGTTCTCGAGCAAGCTGTTCAGACGGTCCAAAACAGAAGGATTGAGAAAATTAGCGTTATCAATTAACAACCATTCGCCATTTTGAATAGATTTAACCAAAATCGAATCCTTCCATTCAAACGATCCAATGTTTTTTTGATAATCAGTTTGCTTCAGGATGTTTAACCTTGCTTGCAGTTGTTTAATTTCATCAACTTCAATTTGGTAAAATAAGTCAAGAATCTTTTGAAGACACTTCATTTTAAAATGTATTAAATCAATAGAACTGGCATTTGTATTGGGTGCATGATAAAGACGATACATTAAATATAAAAACTTGGATATCATTTGAATGTTTTGAAATTGAAAATTGGCTTGACAAAGGCAAACTCGTAACACATCTTCTTCAAGAATCTGTAAATCTTGGCTCAAGTCTTTCTGTTCGAAACCACCCAAAAGATCAGTAGTGTCCATGTCTGAATTGACTGCAAGCACATTGAGCTTGTATCCACAAAGTTGCGCGATTAGTTTCACCAAAAATGTCTTGCCTAGACCGGTAGCACCAATCAAGATGACTGCCCAGTTCATCTCAACACATTTCATCATTGATTCAATTATCGTTTTCTGCTTCTCAAAAGAGAAAGCAACTTCACTGTCAATCTGATGGCATTTGCGTCGCTTCAAAAACGAATATCCAAATTGAATGAGAGATTGAGTGAAGTAATGAGAAGTGGGCAGTAGAGACACATCGTTCTCAAACTCTTGATTGCACAAACGCTTCATCTTCTCCTGATCGTCTAATGTTCTCATTTTGTTGCTGTATATCAAATCAAAGAACATGTGAGGAGATATGTGACCAAACAGTTTTGCTCCATGCACTGAAACTTCAGCCCAGCGGATCAAATCGCGAAGATTAAATTCGAAAGGCCCACCCTTTTTGGCAAACAATGGATCGGTTGAAACCAGTTGACAAATGCGATCGTTAACCGAGATCATTCGTTCCAATATTCCAACGTCAATGCTTGAAAAAAGATTCTTAAGAATGAAGAAAAAGTCTTCATTATTCAAATTGTCCACGTAAACCACAGTGAAACGATTTAGGAAAGATTTGGGAAGTCCCTTTCGCGTGACATCCATTGAGATCGGATTTTGGGAAGCAAATATTCGGTGTTTGCACTTGTTGATATGAAAGGCACGGTTAAGCTCGGGTATATAAATCTCACCACGGTGGTCTAGACATGCGTTGAGTCCTTCGAGTACGGTCTGCGAGGCAAGGTTGAGTTCGTCAAGCAAAATCCAAGTGAAATCGTTTTTGAGAGCGGTGAGCAAAGGTCCATCACGGAATGCAAATTTGCCAGCACTGTTTTCACCTTCCAAGGGAAGATCACAACCAAACAAGTCTGCAATGTCAGTCTGATCAGACAAATTGATGCGAATTAACGTGTGCCCAGTAGCATTTGCTAAAGCTTGCACCAGTGAAGTCTTGCCAACGCCTGGAGGACCTTCAAGTAAGATTGGCTTGTCTAGCTGAAGAGCTCGCATTATTCGCAACAAATTAGCTTCCACGCCACAACTATTCCAAGAGTAGGCTTGCCCATCAACTTTAGCTTGATTTCCTCTTTCGATATAAAACGAGCCAAATTGAAACAAATGATCAGCATTAATGCGAGTAGGAGATGTGAGAGTGAAATATTCCGAAGGAAATTGGCTTACAAGTGCATTCACATACTCCTCACAGGCTTTTCGAGTTGAACTTAGCCCTTGAGCACCTACAATTAAACAAAAGATTAGGCCAAATTCAATCAAATTTTATCAATAATCGCTCTTACCTTGGATCATAGTGACACCAGTTCCAATCGAGTCAATAAAAACCAGAAATGCGCCATGCAAAAAAGCATCACCAATGTTAAGGCAGTTACGGGTTATTGATGTCTGATTAATAAAATTCACCCAACTCAAAATATCACGAATGCTGAAAGCGGTACGTTTTGAGCGAAGAACAGATTGATCAAACCATTGAATGAAATCACAGATCTTATCACAGAGAATGCGCTTCACTTGATGTGAGTCAACTTTAAGATTGTGAGTAATAATTAGCTTGATATCACCAATATCGTCATAAGCAGGGCACCATATTTCAGTAAATCGATCTTTTAAAGCTGGAGACAACTCTCTCTTGCCATAGTCACCTCCAGGATTCATGGTAGCAAAATAACGGAAAGAAGGTTTCGCTTGAATCAATGGAGTTTCATTGTTTTCCGCCAAAAAGATAGTTCGCTCTTGCTCTAAAACTGAATTCAATCTTTCTAGAACTGAATCATCTGCAAGCGATATTTCGTCAACCAACAAAAAGCTTCCTTCTTTCATAGACTTAATTAGTGGACCATCAACCCACTCGAAAAGAGCATCACTTGAATCACTAGACAAGTTGCGATTGGGTCGCAAACTTCCAAGAAAATCCGAACTCTCTGTGTTCATATGACAATTGACGATAACCAAATTGGACTTTGTGAATTCAGCAAACAGTTGGCAAATAGTTGTCTTGCCGCAGCCAGTTTCACCAACCAAAAGAACTGGCTCTTCAAACTTGATAGATTCGTACAACAAGGTTGCCAGTCTTTTAAAAGAATTTGTCCAAACAATATTAGAAAACTTGTCGAGAAAGTGTTGATAATCAGCTTGATTGTAGAAAATATCTTCACATTTAATGCTGCACTTGAAAGTTTTCTCCAAAATCTCTTTAATCAAAGTAATTTCTTCGGGTTTGCGAACTCTTCCGGCAAGCAACATAAAACCTTGATTGGCAAGAAACTGATTCCAATCATAAAACGTAACATTGGGGTCAAGATCACGAGCAAACTTTGAGTATCGATAACCCCAACGAAAAAGATCGCGAAGAGTGATTAGACCGTGTTTGCCAGCAAAGATATCTGAATTACTCCGACGCATCTGAAGCTCAGTCAAGACCGAGACCATACGCTTGGCGTATGACTGGGGAATTGAACATTTGCGGTGCAGAATCTCTTCAAGTTCCCCAGTGGGGATTTCACTAAAGTTAAGTTCAATAAAACGATTGCGGAAGGCACGGGACAAGACCTTGCGTCCTCCATAGCGACCTGGTGGGTTTTGAGTGGCAAAGAGCAAAAATCGAGAGTGAGCTTTGACCACTTCCTGTGTCTCGGGAATGAGCACCTCTCGGTTATCGTCCAGAACACGATTCAGAGCTTCCAGTACTTCGGTGGGTGCTAGATTCAGTTCGTCCAATATAATCCAATAGCCTTGTTTCATCGCCTCAACCAGAATACCTTCTTTGAAAACAATCTGGCCATTGGAATCAGAAACGTAACAACCAATATATTCCTAAAATATATAAAATCATTAAATAAATTAATAATTTTAGAAATGCCACAAACTAACCTGTATATCAGTGTGTTCGTGATTGTTTACTCGATAGCACACATTTCCAGTTACTTTGGCAAGCCAGGTAATCAGACTTGTTTTTCCCACTGAGGTTTCACCTTGAAGCAAAATTGGAAAGTTTTTGCCCGATGCGATAATTCGACATATGTCTTGGAGATTCTTCTTGACAGTGGCAGTCAAAATATAAGTTTCATCACGAATAATCTCGTTTTTTCCTTTAGTAATTGGGTAGTTTTCAATTATCACATGACTCGATTCGGAAAACTGAAGCTTGCCCTTGAGCATATTAGCAATGTTTACACCTTTAAACATCATCTTTTCAATTTGCGTCTGCACGAATCGATACGAGCCATAGTCAAGATTAGATAAAAAAGCTAAGCAAAATGCTTCATAAATAGTTCGTTGAATTGATTGAAATGGATTTGATTTGATCACAACCAAAGCGCGGCACAAGTTACGCAAGCTGTAAACTGGTCTGTAGCCATTGATATCTTTAAGCATCTTAACAGCATCAGCCTTAATTTGAAGATAAAAGTTAACAATCGATTCAATCGCTTGATATGTGACCAGACTTGCAATGTAAGTCTGCACAATAGTTCGCAGTTGTGCCTTGTCGTTAACTTCACTAATGTAGAACTCGGTGAATCGATTCTGAATACTGGGAAGCAAGTCCCGCTTGCCCACATCGGTAGCTGGATTCATACAAGCAAACAATCGAAAGTCCTGGTGAACAGTCAACACTTGATCGGTTGATTTCTCAAACAGCAACAACTTGTCATTGTTTTCCAATAACAATGAAAGACTTTGAAGAGTCTCCCTTTCGGCGAGATTGATTTCGTCGAGCAAAACCCACTGTCCCGTCTTGATAGCCCGAGTCAACACGCCATCGATAAAAGCAAATGTGAGCTTTTGTCGGCTGCTCAAATGCTTTTGAATTTGACTTAACTTCTCTTGCAAATTGATCCACCGGTCGCACAACTTCTTATCACAAGTCGATTTAGTCATTGCTTTGGTACAAATATGCAACATCACCTCGAGCAAAAGCTTCCAATCTTGTTTCATGTGCAAGTGAGTGAATTTTGTCAAGAATGTCGAGTTCTTTTCAAGATCAAAAGTTTCACTGAAAAGTTCCTGGTATTGATGCTTGACCGAATTGACGAGATATTTAATATCAATCGGCTTGTAACCGCCAAACAGTTCCACACTGTTGCTCTGTTGATTCATGTTAATTACATGCAACTGCTTTCCATGCAGAGCAGCCAGGTACTGAATGCAAGAAGTCTTGCCCACGCCAGTCTCGCCACAAAGCAACACCGGTTCATCGTGGTTCACACTAACAAACAACTTCTCCAACAACTGAAGCGATTGAGTAGTAAATGCAAAGTCAATCTTGTTCTCAAAAGCTTGACTTTTAACAATCGATTGACGTCCGATTGAGATAGTAGAATCACTTATTGTAATTTCCGGTTGGCGCATCTTTACCGTATGCTGGCATTGCGATTTAGATAAATTGAAGTTTTCACCCAGCATATTTGATACTTCAATCAAATCTTTATCATTCGAATATGAGCCAATAAAACAGTCGATAGCGTCGAGAAAAGCAAAAGTTGAAGCTTGATCTGAGTCTATCTTGAAATATATAGACAAACGACTGCACCACTTCAGTAAGTCACGCAATGTAACAATACGTTTAGTTTTAGTCACACTCAAGTCTTTAGAAGTCAAAGTAGAGTAAATATTCAAAATTCGTTGAACGATTGGTCGTAAATTGAGCCATCGAGACAATATCAACTGTTCGACCTCTGTGGTGTTCAGAGAGTTAATGGTCACCTTGAAGGAGAGTTTTTCAAGTAAGCTCAATTGGTAATAGTTACTTGCGTCACCCTCTCGACTGTCAATACGTTTGGTAAAAAATATGCGAAAATTTGGATTAATTCGATCAAACTTATTTTCACATCCAGGAATGCAAGCCAGAGATTTGGATTCGATTATAGAGTAGACAAGAGAAATCACATCAGACGTAGCACAGTTGATGTCTTCAAGAATCAGCCAACTGCCATCTCGGATCGCTTTGAGCAGAGGACCAAGGTTGAAGATAAACTCGCCAGGCTCATTGGAGCAGACATAGGAACCGAGTAAATACTTTGGGTCAACCTGGTCACTCACTTGGAGAGTCACAACATCGGGTGGATCGAAGCGCCCGGTGAGACGAGCGAGATGAGTGAGTAATGCCGATTTGCCCGAGCCCATCTCTCCTTCCACCAAAATAGGTCTTTCAAGTGAAACACCCAAAGCAAGAGAGCGCAAGTTCTCCTCAATAGAAGGAAGAACCACAAAATCAGTCTGACTCATCGGTAAAGCACTCCATCTTCTCAGTAGAACGCTATAGACAGATACTACATCTTTGGTAAAATCACACTGGTAGATCACACCGCTCACTGCACTGCTTCTTTTATGGTACTTGATCACATTTTCGGTTAACAATTTGACACTTCGGTGTTTTGACAGTTCATAACATTGTATATCAAAACTTATCTTATCTTCGTCGGAAACATCACTAATCAAACTCTGAGTGGATTGAGAATCAAGATTCAAAATAATGGAATATATCTTCACCGCTAACCAGCGAACATAGGAATTCGAATCATTGACAAAATTAGCCACCAAACTAAAGTCAAAATTATTCAGAAAATACTTATTATTAAAGCACAAAAAAACATATGTTGACTCAAAGAAATCAATCAGTCTCCCACTCTTCTCAGCTTCTTGAATAAGTGCAGTAGCATTAAAAAGATTCAAATTAAAACATTCATAAGCAAAACTTGTAGCATTTACGTAGTATCCAATCAATTTGCTCAAGGTACAAAACAAAGATAATTTCTGTTGATAAGCTTTTAAGCGAAAAAAGAGATCAAGCAAAATTGGTGAAAAATGATCGGCAACAACTTCGGTTAGTTGTGGTGTAGTTAGACATTTTGCAATCAAATTCAAAATTGTTTGACGGTCTTCAGATGACCACGAACTTTTCGATACAAATACAGATAACTGCTCGACAGACGATGCATTCACTAACGAGAATAACGCTTCGGTTATACAGTAACCATCCATTCTTAATGAAATTATTAAAGATCATAACAAACAGACAAACAAGTAATAACATTAATCGTCAAAAAACGGTACGCTGCACGCATAACGCAAGCACGTGTGCACACATGCCGCAGCATAGACCCGCATGTTTCCGAAACCAGGTTTACACCCTGTCAGTACTTCTCTCTAGTACAGTTTGCCCTCAAACTTATGCGTTGTTGCAAAGGCAAAGTAAAAGGCATTAT
>DVQH01000093.1:0-47573 GCA_018231625.1 Papilio phestus
TTTCATTGCCCCAATGCAACTCCGTCCACCTCACGACCGTCCGTTCTCAACGCTGCTTGTCACAAAAAAATAAACAAGTAAAAAAACAAACATTTATTTATTATTAAAAATGAAAAAAATAAACTGTCAATTTATAAAGGTATATTTATAGGATTATTAATAAGTTAAATGTATCGATATTATATTTATTTAATCACTAAGTTCTCCGAATCCCTTGCTGACAAGCTCTTCCAGAATGTTGTCATCGTCAAGCATTAGATTACAGATGAGACATCGCTTTTCCTGGTTGTACTCGATCACAATCACCTGGAGCCACTTGTCCTCTGCCCAATTAGTGAAATATTTCACTGATTCGGCAGTCCATTCTGCATCTGAGCCCAGTGGCTTTATGCCTATTTTTTATAATATGATTAACAAACAAAATTATGCATTTAAAAATTCTTTTAAAATTGATGCACTAACCAAAAAGCGATGCTTTCACAGCTTGAGGAGCGACATGCTTAAATTTGTCATCCAGCTCAAAGATTTCCTCTGCGTCGGCAAAACCAGTAATTCCTTCGTCAAGCAGGAAGCAGGTGAAGAAGTCATCCGAATCACAAGTGTCGATTAGCATCACTCGAGTCCACTTTTCATTGTACACAATCGCATATGCTTTGCCCAATTCAATCTTGTTTGGTTTGTTCTTTGAGCAAGTATAAAATTGTTGCATCTCGCGCTTCAGTGTGTCATACGTGTGGTTGGCGCGAATTTGCAAGTAAAACTCGGCAGGTGAATTGACTTGAGTGCATTTCATTTCGGTGTCCATGTCTTGGGAGAAAAGACGAGGCAGTGAATCCGACTCCTCGAACGATGAGTCAGGTTGTGATGGCGAAGCGATATTGCGGGCTGTCGCTAACTGTGGTGAGACTTGAGATGGTTTGATACGCCAGTTTGCTTCCCTATTCACCGGCTCTCGAATCACATTTTCATCATCATCAGTGGTAAAGGATGGTGATAGTTGGATACCACTGTTTGCCTCACTATTCACGGGCTCTCGGATCACACTTTCACTATTGCGGGTTGTGGCTAAGAATGGTGATGATGATTGGATACCACTGTTTGCATCACTATTCAAACGCTCTCGAGGCACATATGGATCATTGCGGACTGGCGATAGTGATGGTGAGGGTCGGGAAGATTGGATGCCCCAGTTTGCTTCACCATTCTGACGCTCTCGAGCCACATTTTTTTCGGTGCCTTGCTCGCCATTGATTCTACCAGTTACATACTTCTGAAATTTTTCAACCTCATCTCTCGAGATACTTTGATAGAAGATCTCCATGATGATCGAGAAAACAAGAAACTTGTCGCGACGTGAAGTAAACGTTTCGTAAACGCTACTCAAATGATGCTGGTCAACTGGCACTGCACTGGTTAAAACACTTTAATTCATCGTACAGTCACGCACCATTCACACACACCGTTACTCCAATGTGCAACATTTCTTTCAACTTTTCTTTCTTTCTTTATTTTTATTTTTTATTGTTTACGACTTTTTACTTGATAAACAGTGAACAATGCTTTAATTAAAGTAAACTGTGATCAACAAACGTATCTCTAAATCGATATTGTGAAATCAACAGGTCTAAATCAACGGGTCTAAGACGTGGTATTGTCCGTGAAAAATCCCTTGAAGAGTTCCATTGGAACCTGCAAAATATGCAATGTGATTACCGAAATGAATCGATACAGATTTTAATCACTCACCGGGAATACAATTGTTGAATTTTTCTCGCCCGCAATCGAGCTGAGAGTCTGCAAGTAACGTAGCTGGAGTGCGGCTGGGTTGTGGGTCATCACTTCTGCAGCCTCTTTGAGAGCACGTGAAGCTTTATGCTCGCCCTCTGCGGCGATCACCTTGGCCCGAGCTTCACGGGCCGCTTCCGCCTCGGCTGCCATGGCTCGCTGCAACTGCACTGGTAGGCGAACATCTTTGCTGTGAGGTGAGAGGTAAAGTTTCTCAATTAAAGTAACTTCAAGCTTTCTAATTAAGTTGTAGAATGAGTTTTTTAGTATTGTTTCTCTATTTTTAAGAATTGAAATTTTAGAATAATTATAATTTTGGTAAAATTGATTGAAAACGTGCTTATATTACGAAAGTTCTTAAAAATAGTATGTAGAGAAGCGAGTTGTGATTGGAATGGACTCACATTTCGACTCGCTCCACCTTGACACCCCACGGGTCGGTGGCCTCATCCAGACTCGACTGCATGATGTGCGAAATGGACTCGCGCTCGCTGAGGATCTGGGAGAGGTCTTTGGTGCCGAGCACGTTGCGCAGCGTGGTGGCCGCCAAGAGACGGGTCGAACGGCCATAGTCCTCCACGTTGGACACCGCTACGGTGGCATTGCTGATGCGATAGTAGACTACTGCGTCCACTGCCACCGTCACCGAGTCGCGCGACAAGATCTGTTTTATGTGTTACACTTAATTTCCGTGTTTTTTGAGTGTTATCGTTACCTCCTGTGGCGGCACGTCGAACGACACCGTACGTAAATCGACTCTGACAATGCAAAATCAAGTGTAAGGAAAATTTGGGGTTAGGTGAAGATGTGTGTTCGCTCACTTGCAGTACGAGTCGATGCAAGGAATGATGAAGAAGATGCCGGGTCCTTTGGCGCCTCCCTTCACGAGTCGACCCAGGCGGAAGATGACTGCTCGCTCGTACTCCTGCACAACCTGCCTCTCAACATGCAATGTGAGTGATTGCAAACGACAACATCTATTACCAGTGATTCACCACTCACCTTGATGCAAAAGAAGAGTGAGAAGGGTAGGGTGGCCACGATCAGTATCACAGAGATCACCGTCAACAGGAAGGCACATAGGCCTGGGCTTTCGCCTACAGTGGCTGTAGAACAAATCAAATTAAACCAACTAATTAGTGGTTTTGAGTTTAATCCAGCAGTGACCCCAACGGTAGATCTCTCACTGGCAGAGCTCGATTGTTGCAACATGTCTAATCACATTAAGCACGCCGTAGCAAACATAATAAGCCCTGTGCCAAGTGCAAGTCCGAGCGGGTTGTGTGGTGTAGAATGGACTACGAGTTTGGGGAAGTGGACTTGCACGAGGTGAGCAGTGAGACGAGCGATCAACTCGAAGATGAGTCCGTCGTCTCTCAGCATCCCTTGCGATACGTGTGGGTCTTCTGGCACTACAGGCGTTCGAAGCGTACCAACAAGTCGTGGATGGATTGTCAGCGTGTTCTCGCGGAACTCGCTACTCTCGAGAGCTTTTGGCGGTTCTTTGTACAGCTACGCGACCCATCTATGGTGAAGATCAACCAAGACTATGCACTGTTTAAGCAAGGAATCAATCCTATGTGGGAGGATCCCGCCAACTCTAAAGGGGGACAATGGATTTTTGTGTTGCCCAAGTCGCAAGACAACCACTTTGTGCTGGTCGACCACGTATGGAATGAACTAGTGCTTGCTTTGATCGGCGCTATCTTCAAGTCAGACATCATGGACCTAGTGTGCGGTGTCGTCTTCTCGATGCGCATCTCGTGCTTCACCAAAATCTCTGTTTGGGTCTCCAACTACAAAGCGGTACGAGAGATTCTCGCTCTCGGGCATGAGCTCAAGCGTGTCACCAACTTTACGGATTGTATCATCTTTCGTCGGAATGATGACATGAAAGTTAAGTTTATCCTTTGAGAGCAAGTAGTCATTATCATTATCATCAGTAATTAAATCAGCAAAGCACAGTGGTATCGAGCAATTGATCGCGTGGTTCGAGCGTTCATTACCAGAAATGGCACTATTCACATTGGCCTTCCATAGTTCCTTTCTAGTAGTTTCGCTCATCCTTCCCCTTCGATGTCCCACTTGCATCGGGGCCTGTGGCGGTGGGGCCGAGTAGGCGGGCACCGGTATCACTGATGCCGCAAAGGGGGGCACCGGTGGTATCGGAGTGGTGTAGGAAGTAGCCGGTGGGGGTGAGGGTGTCGGGGTAACACTTGTCAATTCAGTACTGTCCAGTGACGGAGGGTCGATGCTAGGCAGTGGTCTTTGGAGAATCTCTTGCGAGTAGTCACGATCAGCCATCACTAAGTCCAAGTCCTGGTGGGAGACACATCAGACCTGCTTGTGCCACTATGAACAATCGTCAAGCTCGCTTGGGTAGGCTTGGGGCACACTTCTTCATACATGCGACGTGCACTGGAGTGAGCACGCCCCGATTCGCCACAAATGTGCTAACAGCTGCGTTTAGGCACGCCAAATGTTACCGAAGCCAAATCAATTTGCCCACACTTCTTGTAGCGTAGCAATCGGTAACACTTGCCGAAGGCAAAGACACAACACAATCAGTGTGAAAGCCACTGAGGGCGGGCAAGTTCGTGTAAGCTCATTCAATTTGTCCCGAACGATCACTAGGTCGAAGCGTGTGGTTAGTCGATTCCGATGGCAACCGCAAAGCGGTGGCAATGGCGCTTCGATATCACAACAAACCATCGAGTAACCAGTGGATTAGCAGATTATTGAGAATCGAGTTGGTGTGGTTGGTAACCCAACTGTTGGCTTCACTGGCTTGGTGTGACCAGTTAGTGGAGGCCGTTCTGGTGCCACCCGAGAGTGCGAGAGCGTTTGTGGCGTAAATAAACTTGCTCTGTCGCCACACAATTTTAAGTATTATTACAATCAACACCACACCACACACACGCACACTCGCTAGCCCATCTAGGATTTCGAATAGGCCCCTTTGGCTTGCCTCGCCAGGCACGCACTATTAGCAATGAGGGATCGAGTGGTAAGCAGAAAAGATGTCGACGAAAGATTTAGTCTAATCAGTAGAGACGAAGACAGTGAGAGAGTGGCACACAAACACAGAACGCCAGGCGTGCTGGGCGATGCCATGCCATCACAGTGCCACCGTACCGACCAGAATCGGTCGCTTGGCTCAACCAGAGAGAGAGAGAGAGAGAGAGTCTTTTTCAAAAATAGAGAAGCGGCAGAAAACAATTTTAAAATAAATAAACTTCTTCACAATACTTGTTCGCCGTGAGTAAATCTCCCAAAGCTTCTGCGATACTCAATCTCTCTCTCTCTCTCTCTCTCTCTCTCTCTCTCTCTCTCTCTCTCTCTCTCTAAATTTAGATTCCTTGTTGGCAATTTGACTAGAAATAAATGAAGAACAAAGCAAAAAAAAAGATATAAGTATATATATTCAACGCCAAATCTATCTATTGCTTAATTAAATTTTAAAATGAGCCACCCAAGACGGCGAGTGTGCGTGTGTGTGTGTGTGTGTGTGTGTGGAAATTGAAAATAGATTTAAACAAGCTCGTGTGTCGCGGTGTGGAAAGATTTGGCTTGAAGATGCGCGTTGCGTGTGGCTTCTCACATGTTGGATCAAAGCTGACAGTGAGTGTAGAAAGTGAGAGTGAGAGAGTTAGCAAAATAGAGAAAGTGACAGTGAGGGGGAGAAGAGAGAGAGAGAGAGAGAGTAAGAGAGAGAGAGAGAGAGAGAGAGGGAGAGAGAGAGGAAAGAGAGAATATATGGCGAATCTTAAAGAGTGTTGGTGTCATCAGTTTTCCACACTAATATCTCGATGGCAGAGACAAATTGTGCGAAGTGTCATCGTATTTTAGTATACATTCTATGCTAGTGTATATATTCTATGCTATAGAATTGAACCCACACACGATTTGTTTGACATGTGATTCGTCAAAATGGCAGTTTTGATGATGATGATGTGAACTCCAGATGCACACATGTCATTTTCACTTTTAAGTGCTTTGTGTGTGTAGGTTTCTCTTAGAGGATCATCAATCTTTATGGAAAATGGCAAGTCAACAAGTCGATTTAGGTTTATGTGCTTTCATTGCCTTTTCTCTAGATTTCTCAATCTTTCACTTTCTCTAATTTTTAATCTCCCTCTCTTTCTCATTTTTCTCACTCCATTCTTTTTTCTAAAATGGTTTGTTGAGTTTTGGCGTACAATTTAATTCTGAGCAAACGAAACTTATTAGATTGACCAATCAATCAATAAAATAAATACGCTAAAATAAAATTTTTCAAGTTTTGTAAAATTAATACTTGTAAAAACGGCAACAAAGCTTCCAATCTTTAACTCAAATTATCAAAATTCTAACGGCAATTAAATATTAGAATAGAAACGATTAGGAATTTGAATCCTAACCACGAAAGTTAGATTTGAATTGGTTAATAGTTTGAATCTTACTGCACATGCGCGAGAAGTGTGGTAGAAAACGAAAAATACCAGAAATATTTTTGTTAATATATAGGAAATTCAATATATCGAATAGTTCTTATTGCTCTCTCTCTCCCTCTCTCACTCACTCTATTTTGATTTCAAATTAAGCAGATTACTCGTTGAAAGATGGCTTTTTCATCAACGTTTAAACAGTAATTCTCATTGTGCCATGTTTCCAATTAAATTATATACCTTCTAGTTCTATTTCTATTTCTTTCTTTCTCCCTCCCTCTGTCGCTCACTCTCGCTTGCGGACCAAGAATAATCCTGACATGGCAATAATAAAGAAAAATAAAAAAGGACTAAAACGTTCTTAATACTTAAAGAGTGAGATCGATTGCAATTGTAGCAACAATCACTCAAGATATGCTTGATTGAATATATATTTCACAAGAAGACTTTAAATAGACTATAAACTATCCTATCAGGTATCAATCAATATGTGATGTGAAAATAAACGAGAAACAAGATTAGACTAATTTTCAATTAATCACAAAATGAGGGGGAAAACGGCAATTAATTGCCTAAACTAGTAACTCGATATGCGGCTCTCATTTAAATGGGAAAATCATTATCTAACCACGATTGATGACGGTGGCGATGATGTTGACGCCAATCGGTAATAGCGATCATGTGCTATTTAATTACACAGGTGAATCAGGTTTTTTAGAGAAAAGTAGAAAACAATGCAATTTTATAGCTTTATGGCTTGACTTAAGCTGTTGATCAAATGATCTTGGCGCGATCAATAGGTGGAAGCAATTTTGTTATTAACAATTTTTATTTTATAGAAAACACTTTACTGTCAATTTATTTTTACTGCTCAGATTTGAATTGTTTACGTTTAAAAATATATTGTTTTGCTTATTATTACAATTATTATCACACTAACGTTTGTCTTAAATTTTTTTTTAAATTTTCAAAATGGCTAGCTTCATTTATTCTTATGAATTTTTAGTTACACACTTTGTTGTTTAATTTTAAAAAATTGTTTGTTAGAATGTATTTGATAAGAAAATTGACTGTAAGCTCAAATATATAATTTAAATAAAATACTCAATTTAAGTCTGGCGCTTATTTATTTAAAAGTTAGAGTAGTGTGAATTACACCCGCCAGGTGTCGTGACGAGCAAAAGTTTTTTAAAAACTGTTTTTACAGGGTTGTTTTTGGAGTTATGGGAGAAAATTTTATCTAAAGCGTTGTTACACGTGGGTCCGAATGAACATTTGTAACGGTTAACTCTCATAGACCTAGACTCTCTACCTAGCGACAAACTGGAGAATCTAATCAACTTTCTCTGTGCTTTAGAACAATTTTCATACTTACCCCCAAAATTAGCCTAACTGTCCAATTAACAACTCAAGACTGTCCGAATTTTTATGTTAACTTCCATAAACTATTCACCTCCTAACGTAATTAACTTTTATTTTGCTTTAGAAAAATTCACTTGTACCTAAAAAATCAGCTCTGAGTTGTTACAAGCTTGATTTTTTTTCTAAGATGAGTCATAATTTTTCCATTGTTTTCTTCAGTCGCTAAGCGGAAAGCAAGCGGTAGTTTTGTTTTTCGATCAAAGTGCTATGGAATAAACCTATGTCTTAAACCTAGAAAACACTTCTGAGTTGCCACGATACTTATGTTAAGTTTGCCTCCCCCACACGAATGATTGAAATTAAAATCTTACTGGTGAGAATTGGACCGGTGGTGAGACTTGGGTTTGGGTACCAGATGAGATCAACCGGAAAGGAGGGAAACGACCTCTGGGTTGTGGTTCGCACGTGAAACACAGCAGGTTCACAGTGGACTGATGAAAGCCGTCCAGCTCGAGTGGTCACATTGGTCTGCGTGCCCAACGATAACACTTCCACCGACATCGATCCGCCTCCAATCGAGTTGTTTCTCTTCTTCTTCTTCTTCACTACTTCTTCTTCTTCTTCTCTTCGAGCCAAATAAATCATAATCTTGTCACTGTGCTAAATTCATCATCGCAAGGATATGCCGAAGTGTAACGCGTAAAGTGTAATTTTGAAAAAAATTAATTAGCTTAATTCATCATTGCCGACAGATGGAAATCATAAATTGTACAGACACACTTTAAACAAATTGAAAGTCATTTTTTGACTATGGTGTGGGTTTTTGTGCGCGCCAGAGTCTAAGAAGATTGTGAGAGTGAGGTCTGGAGTTCGATCTGGGCTCGATGGCGCCCATCTGGCCACCACCCACTCGGCACAGTGCGGAGTGTCATTGCATCGACACTTGGCGATGCCACCCCGACTCTCGCGATAAACACTCGATAAATCACAAAGTGGAGGAAGAGAAGGGCACAGTATGGCACGAACATCTGTTTGGCAACGTGGTCTGACAGACAGCTCTCGGTCAACCAGTCAAGTCCCAAGTGGAGTTCTTACCATCGAGTCCAATGGTGGGAAGACGCTCCAGTGGTGGCCTCAAGTGATCCACGCCCGACCCAAGTGTTGGTGCGCTTGGGGGCAACAGTAGTCGCTTTACTTCAGTTTGCTTCGTTTCTCCCGTGAGCTCGTTGTCGACTTGATCGATGTCTGGCGCGTCGATCGCCACCTCCGACTGCCGTCGTATCATCTGCTCCATCATCTGGTTGAAGTGCAACTCGCGGATCTCTTCCTCGGTCAAGATGTGAATCTCGGGCGTGTGCGGGTGTGAGGAGGAATTACCTTCACAAATCAATCACCATCACGGTTGATGCGCGCATTACGATAATCCGAGTCAATAATCACACTCACCGATGGTGGATTGAGACGAGTTACGCTCGTACCGGAACAGAGACAGTTGTCTCTCCATTAGACATCGATCTGTTTAGCATGTTTGTCTGGCCAGTCTGATCAATCTCTTTACTGCAGTCCACTTTATCCCGGTCCATTCATATCGCCTAGTCACTGGCAAAAATGCGCCACAAATACTTTGATTTATAACTAAAAATAAACGAAATGGCATGCCACTGTCGTTGCGGTGACAATAAAAATCCTAAGATTATGCATATTCATCGTGCATCGATCAAAATGGTGTCATTTTTGAATGGCAGCAGGATAAAAATTTCGTAACATACTTTGTGAACAGTCCATCACACGCACATGCACCGCCAGACTTTGTAAACATTGAGGCACGCAAACACCACACCAATTCTTGTGTATTTATATTGAACAAAACTCTTTTTTATATCGCCACAATGCTACCCCTTCGCCTCTTGTCTTCGCACTCAAGGTTTACAGTAAGCATTTGGATAGGTAGTTGTAAGTTTACGTATTCGAATTAATACTAAATTGTTTAGTCTAGAGCACTTTACTTGTATCATAAAAGTGTGAGATTGGCGACCGGTGAAGACGAAAGCCTGTTTTTTACCTCAAACAATCGTCGCTTTTACTGCTCACCGAGTTTACTCACAAGCAACACTTGTGAGAGGTATAAAAACTCGAAAATGAAAGCAAAGGATGCAACTTACAGCAAGGATGCTCTCAAATCAACCGAGTGGGATACCATCTATCGCTTTCCCTACATCGTGCAAGCTCGTCTCTTTTCACGATGCAAGTTTTATCTCACCGGATTTTCGGTGATTTGTATTCCTGTGGTTGGTTGGGAATTATATGCTGGTTAGTTTAAATACTTATTCAAAACAGAACAATGCCAGATATGTTAACTTCGTATATTTGCTTAAATCGATCACTTCTCTAGATTAACAATTTTGTATCAAAGATAACAACTTAAGGCTTAATATACGAATGGTTTATTTGTTTTTGGTACTTTTTGTTAAAATTGAATTGACTCAATCTAAACATTGATAATTTATGGGATACTGGAAAAATCTATAGAAACTTTAGTTTACAAAGAAGAGTCCAGTTTTCATTGAAATCAATATAAAAATTTATCATGAGTTCAATATGAACTCATGGTTTCTTTCCATGGTCGAAATTTTCCTAAATGTCGAGATTGAGTCAGTTTAACTTTATTTTTTAAAAATTAAAAGCGGAATAAAAATTTGAGTTATTGATTTTTTGTTTATGAAAATTCCAGGAACAATGACAATGAGTCAAGCGTGGCCGGCAGTTGTCATCCCTGCATTCTCGATGCTTTTGATGTACGGCTTTGGACAGGTATTTCGACGATTGATCGGCTCGGTCTACCTGAGTCCCGATCAGCACTTGGTGCGCATCTCACACCTCACCTTTTTCGGAAATCGAGCTGAGATAATTGTGAGCTCAGACGATCTGGTGCCACTGTGTGACGTGAATCTCAAACTAGACGATTACCTACTACAAGTGCGACGTGCCACCGATTTACAGTCATCAAAAGACATGCTATTCATCTGTCTTCGCTACGGTGGCATCTTGGATCAGGACAAATTTGAGCAAATTTTTGGCTACGTCTAGAGAGTACCACTAAAGGTCAGCGAGAATAGGATAGAGAAGAGTGGGAAAGAAAGTTTAAGTTGCAATCATCAATCAATAAAGTGAAAGCTTGTTTGTTTGCTTAGAAACCGAGAAGACGGATCACGATTTGGTTGATTTGCTTGTTTTGGTCTTTTCCCCTCTGTTAATATATTGTTAAGAGTGTACGAATATACAATTGGAAAGACGATATGCTTGACTTTTGGACTGTTGTGTGAGGGAGAAAAGTTATTATTTTGATTATGATTATTCAGTATACAAATGAAGTGTTCAAAATGTTAATACCAAAATCGATTTGGCACCTCTTCTGAAACTTGCATATGACTAACATTGATCGCGTGGGTTGTTGTTGGATTCTTTGATGACGCTCGGCCGACTTGTTTTTGTTTTCTTTTTTACTTTTTGAATCTGAATCTTTGATTCTAGTTATTTTTACAAAGTGATTTATACAGGTTTGAGAAGAGAGTACACTGATAGAAACATGTGCTTTGTAGACCGACAAATGTGCTTATTTAAATAGTATATTTGGGCAAAAATTAAGTGGAATACATGTATTTTGTGATACACTATAACTATAACTACGGCATCTGGTTTGATTTAGTATTGATTGGGAGCTGTATAGCGAGGGAGAATCCCACTTGTCGATCGATGACAATGGATGGAATCGATCGGTTTGATAGGGTGTGCACTCGGCTCCAATCGTCTGGGTGCACCCACCATTTGACAGTATGACACCCAGTTGAGTTATGCACCCTCGGTGACTCGTGATTTATCTGCTAGGCCCGAAGTGGCAGTCTCTGCCTCGGTTCTACTACTGACGCCGTGGTCGCAACCTTTACGATCACGTACTACTGAGTGTGTGGCGTAGTAGATGACGGCATTTTAAAATTTCCAACCTAATGTAAACACGCCGAGCGGATTAAGTTTAGGGCAAGCGAGCGCGCGGATGAGGTTCAAGCCAATTCTGATGTTTGTCTTGGAAGTTGGTGAGGACGCGGCACCGTTTGTGCTGTGCTCACCGATCACCAGACACGAGCAACTCGACCGGGGCGAGTGATCGACCGAGCTCCCACAGAAACCATCAAAGGGAAAGAGAGAGGGCAGTTGGCTTGGTACTGTTGCATCAGTGGTCTTCTCGGCGTGTCTCGACGGGGCACCACTTGAGGCAAGTACACCAAGCCGAGGCCAATCAGGGCAACTGCTCGTGGAGTGATGCGTCGACAGAGCCCGTAGTGGCGATCTACCGAGCGTTTGTACTGGGATTGCATCCAAGACCAGCTGCCACACTCTTCACCCCGAACGTGTCGAAAATTCAATCAGCCGGCAGTCGATCGGTCGACGGCGGCAATATGATTCATTTTCATAAGTCATCCCGCATTCGAAGCAAGGCATGTAGAGCAACCACGATTCTAGTGTTCCGATGACGCGAGCACCATTTGTACGGTATCGATCTACGTTTGCGTAGCACCATGGAACCACAACCTGTTCCCACTCCCACCGGAGCTACTCCCGTGACAATCGACCTCGAGCCACTGAACAGCAGTGAAAGAGTGCGTCTTCCCGAGGAGAGTAGACCCAAAGGAGTGTCTCACCGCAAAAAGCGACCTACTCCACCACTGCCGGTAGAATTGATTCGGCCACCGGTGGTAAACGAAGACTTTGAGGAAATCTTCACAGGTAAGTCCAAACAACCTAGCCTACTTGCTTCAATTTCCGGTAGTCATATACGTATATACATATTGTACTAACGTCAAGCGACTGATGATCGATTGACCCTGCCAACCTTGTCAACTATTGCAAAGTTCCATTTAGGTAGAACATGGTGCTGAATTTATTACAAGTGTCAATTCCAATGTAGTGCTAAATTGAGCACATACACAGCAAGACCGGTAGTGGCAATTTGCTCAATGCTCAAGTCCATGAAGTGATTAGCGAGTGATCAATCGTAGTTGTAACCGCATGCGCCTTGCCAGCTCAACACGGGTCACATTTTGTTATGAGGGCCTAATCAAAGCTACCTTGGAAAAATAAAAAGCTTGCGTCTAATTAGTGTGCTATTGGTGGTGTGTATTTATTTTTATTAAGCATATTCATTTGTACCACTGCCATCTGCCAGTCACTAAGCACTTCATGCATTACTTGCTATGGCGAGTCTAATGGTGCATTGATATACTATGTGCTTCTGCCCCACTCGAGGTCTGCGCGCCTGGGAACCTAATGGGCCTGAGCACGTCAATAGTATCAGCCCTCTGCTCGGTTTGCTGCCAAGGTACCTGGCAAGGGCTAAATAGATGATCACTGCGACGGCGCCACCGAGAGTGACTGGCAACGAGGCAAAGGGGCCACTTGACGAACCACCACTCACTCACTATAGTGCTTCGAGATTAGCTTTGTGAACCGCGAGCACGGAAAAACAAAGACATAAAGCATACGTATGCGTTGGCCTGGGTGATCAATGTCGATTGAGTCTATGTGACTTATATAAATGTGGCCATTGGCGCGGTTTCAAGCCATAGTGGTTTTGAATCACCTTGCTCGGCACCATTGGTGACTAGATTCACATGGCACTTGTCGCGACATGTGAATGTGCACGGATTCATTTAAGTTAAAGTTAATTTTAACGTAGAGACGTGTCATCTTCCATTAGTGTCAACACACTTTGAAACTAATTGTGTCTCGCTTCGTGCTCTGTTCCCTGATCGATTTCGTTAAATATTTAATAATCTCCGACACCGAAAGTGCAAACACGCCATGGAACTGCTTATATGAGTGGAACTGCTTTGCAAATTAGAAAATTCAGTTATTCGCGTGACAGCCTGTTTTTGCCACTGTCATCGCTTCCTTCGTGCGATGGCGTCTAACAATCTCAACATGAACAATCTGAAAAACAACGACGAAATCAACAAGAACGGTGCTTCTGGCTGCGATGACGCTGGGTCTGCTGCTCGCTGGGAAAATCCCACTACTGGTTATATATTGAACTGTAAGATCTTAGACTTTAGAATAATTTACACTTACTTACACATTACACACTTTGCACTGCTCGATTGGTGGCAAACACTATAGGCAAAGTCATTCATTGTGGATGGGGGTGGGTGAAGATTCGAGTTTGGCATGGGACAGTGAACCGAAGTGTGCTTAGCTCAAAGTGAACCAAATTGTGCGTTAAATGAATTAACTGTCACCGCAAGTTGGTTCTTGTGGTGCGGAATCAGATTTCTTCGCTGGCACCGCCAAGCTCTATCTGAATCGCTGGTGCTATCCTCGAATAGTGCTGTGCAGTCACCACCGTGCAACCGATGCTAAGTGAGCAGTGTCACCACCGCAGCATTATTCAACATCTCTATTTCAAGCTACAATATACAGACAATAAACTGAGCATAAAGGATGAGTCAACTCTGAGCTAAGCCTCTGACACATGCAATGAGATTGATAAACACCGATATGAGCTTACAAACAATGCTTTTGGCAATAAAACGAGAAAAAACAGACGTCAATTGAAAGCTGACTGGAGCAATTGCAACAGTGTCGGTGATTACATCTTGAAGCTCTTGTGTGTTTGACAATTTGTCAAATCTCGGTGACACGTGCTCACTAGACAAATTGCTCTTATCCATGAACATAATTATTGCTTGCAAGTGAAAGCTAAGTAAATTTGTTAATTATTACCAGGATTAATGAAAAAATGTAATGACATTATTTTTAGACATGTGAGATAATTAATTATAAAATATAATTATTAATGATGATTATTACAATGATAACAAAGGTACAGTGCTTATAATATAAATCGCAACAGGCTTGTATTTTAGTGGCTTTGATGAGATTACCCGTCGTCAAATGATAAAAGCCGTAAACAAACATTTATTTATAGAGAAAGTGCGAAGAGTGAAGAGCATGAGTGAAAGTGAGACTCGAGTGTGGCTCGATACCCGGAATAGCTTTGCGTATGCCTCGATCGAGCATTCTGTCTCACTAGCAAGAATGACTCGATTTTCCACCCGCACAAGCTATCTTCTCAGAGGTTTCTGTCGAACAACTTTTCCCACTTGAAACCTAGCCACACTGGAAAACTTTTATTTTTATTCGCACACACTTTTAAATTGAACAAAAAACTAAAATTTTGTCGAGTCGGCAGTGTTAGATCCGCGCGTGCGTGAGTTCTGACAGTCCAGACAAAGCATCGCTTAGTGTCGGATTTCCGCGAATGCTAGCGAAACGCGAGCAGCCATAAAAGTGAATCGACTTGTTCTATGCATGTCTGTCTGTGGGTGTGTGTTTGTGTTGATAGTTTTTAATCACACACACACAGAGTTTTAATTGAAAAATTCCAGTGGCAATGAGAGGACTCACTATGGATGCACTATGTGATCTACTGTGTGATTTGAATTGGCTGCTAAATATATAAAAGTATTAGCCTCATTCAGCAGAAACAAGCTGATGCGAGTATGGATAACGATTACAAGTGAAGAGCAAGCATCGGAGGCTGTCGGGCGGTGCGTGCGACGTTGGTTGCGAGGACAACCAGACTGGAGCGGGCGGGCTCTGGCACTGCAGTCGGTGGCTGTGATAATGCGCGCCATTTGCTCCCGGTGATGCTCGTGACTCGGGTAACTATCCACCTCGTCATCGCTATCAGGGCTACTCTGATTTGTCACTGGTGATTGTGATCCACCACTGTGTGTCATGTGTCTCACCACTAGCCTGTGAGTCACCGGGACACGCGCATTCACCTTGCGCTACCGGCCACTTAGGCCGAGGTGTCATCGTGCAATATATAACCCGACGCCACTGGCGCCTGTTGCGCTGCTCTTTGCTTTCTCTGTGATTCTATATGCCACTCGACTCGCCCCCTCACACAGCCCGCCAAGTGTCATCGTTCACTGCTTACATAATTCATAATCACATTCACCACACCAGTTGGCACGATGAGCGAGGAAAGTCGCAGTTTCGCGGTCAGATTTGACGATAAAGGTTGGTTAGCTCGCGGTGGTGTGTGTTAGTGTCAATGTCTCAAATGACTTTCCACGACGCATTCTTTCTTAATTCTTATAATTAATTGATACAATAAAATGTAAAATTAAGTAAAATGAAATTGTTGTAATTGCAGCCAGCGTCACCGAGAGTTCCGGCTTGTGTGCCTTTCTGCTAACGGTGATCTCTGTGATACTGATCGTGGTCACACTGCCTCTCTCACTCTTTCTGTGCATCAAGGTGAGTGATGAGTGGTTACTGATGACCCTGGTTGTCTCACATCACCTCGTTTTGTTCTCGATCTCCAGGTAGTGCAGGAGTACGAACGAGCTGTCATTTTCCGCCTAGGTCGGCTCGTGAAGGGAGGCGCCAAGGGACCCGGCATCTTCTTCAT
This sequence comes from Papilio phestus, assembly GCA_018231625.1. Lineage (NCBI taxonomy): Eukaryota > Metazoa > Arthropoda > Insecta > Lepidoptera > Papilionidae > Papilio > Papilio phestus. Next base: position 16,048 of record DVQH01000093.1, read on the forward strand.
CATTCCCTGTATCGACTCGTACTGCAAGTAAGTCAAATGCACACCCCACTGACCTCGATTGCTACTCACATCCATCGCCACTTTCCCCTTTGTCAGAGTTGATCTGCGTACAGTCTCGTTTGATGTGCCACCACAGGAGGTAAGCTAAACATGCTCAATTGTTCAATAATAAGAAAACGCAACTGATGAGAAAATGCCCAATTGCGTGTTGGGTGTCAGATTCTGTCTCGTGACTCAGTCACAGTTTCTGTCGATGCTGTGGTTTACTTCCGCATCAGCAATGCCACGGTAGCTGTGTCAAACGTGGAGGACTATGGTCGGTCGACTCGTCTCTTGGCAGCCACCACGCTGCGCAATGTGCTCGGTACCAAGGACCTCTCGCAGATTCTTAGCGAGCGTGAGTCTATCTCACACGTTATGCAATCCAGCTTGGATGAAGCCACCGATCCGTGGGGTGTCAAAGTAGAACGAGTTGAAATGTGAGTCGAATCGATGACAAGAACCATGCTGACACTGTTCGTCCAACAGTAAGGATGTTCGCCTACCGGTGCAGTTGCAGCGTGCCATGGCCGCTGAGGCCGAAGCGGCTCGTGAAGCTCGGGCCAAGGTGATCGCAGCCGAGGGAGAGCAACGAGCCTCGCGTGCTCTCAAAGAAGCCGCTGAGGTGATGTCCCACAACCCGGCCGCACTCCAGCTCCGTTACCTACAAACCCTCAGTTCGATTGCCGCAGAGAAGAATTCAACAATCGTGTTCCCGGTGAGTGATTATTATCGATTGACTTGACAGTGTACAATACTCACAAGAAACTTGTTTACAGATTCCCCTCGAGTTGTTCAAAGGTATCATTCAGCGAAACGAATGAGCTAATCCTCAGCCCTTAACGCAAACTAACCTCAACTTGTAACAATGATGAGCATGCTTCGGAACCAATAAACCACGCTTCTTGCCCTCTTTCTCGGCATCTATCACAGTGGAATAACTTTATTTGTACAGTGTTACTGTCTGACAGGAAACAATCATCTATCAAGCCTTAACAATCATCACTACCATCAACCTTTCCTCTCTTCTCTTCAATTACCGCTTCTTGTGTAGTCATAAGCAACCAAAATGCTTTCAAATTAAAATATGCGATTTAATGTTAATCGATAAACATTGACTAAAGTAAAAAACACAAAATATCTTGTAAAACACTGAATGCTAATTGGTTTGGAATAATGTTCGAGTAAAATCGACATAATCGTAGCCCTCTTTGCCTGTCTTCGGGTCGGTCACCTTCTTCATTCGACTCATACAGTAATCGGCCATCTCGCGGGAGAGATTCTGTAATAATAGTTTGGTTAAAATAGAGTTAACTAAAATCCATAAATGTAGAATTACCGAGTAGAGATCCTCCGCGGTGACGTAGGTACGGCCTTCGCCAGCAATTGCCCTAAACGCATTCTCAATGTCCTCACTAGTAGAGACGTTCTCGGTTTCCCTAGATATCATAAACGCCATGTACTCTTGAAGTGAGATGTAACCATCTCGGTTAGGATCTACTATGTCGAGAATTTCCTCGAACTGAGGATCTGGTTCGCCTGGCGGTACAATCTCGAGGTCGTAACCTAGGGCTCGGAGGCAACTCTTGAACTCGGCGTGTAGCAATCTGCCTGACTTTTCGCGATCAAAGTGTTTGAACATCATCGAGAATTCCTTGAGGGCATCTTCTGACACACCAGAGTGGTTGCGAGCCTGAATCTGTTGCTCGAGGTTGTGTTGCATTCGCATGCACAGTTGATCCAGTTGGTCCCATTGTTGCGCCAGTCCTACGGTGGTGTGTTCCGTGTATCGGTTGTCGAGAATCAAATGTTCCTCGAGCACTCCACCGAGCTCTTCAATGCGTTTGAGGTCACCACGCTTGGCGCGAACCTCAGTTGCCTTGCGTCGAGTGGCATCAAGTTGTGCTTCGAGAGAACCAGTACCTTCCATCATCGAGCTGCCATCAAGAAGCCACATGCTGCAAAATAATAACATGTTAGCAACAATATTCAACAATTAATTATAATAGATGATATTACCGAGCTTCGTTGATCCAGTTGTGAAATTCGTTAGCGGCAGCAGCAAACTGTCGGCGCAACTTGTCGTTGTTTTCCTGTCGTTGAAACTCCTTGGCCAGCTCGGCATCACGCTCAGCAATAATCTTCTGGAGATTAAGCCAGGTCTCACGCAGAGCGTCCATGGTAAACCAAGTGTACGGGTTAGGTCCCACCTTAAAACTAGAAATGCGACGATCGAGCTCGGCCAGTGCTTCAAAGTCTCGCTGTGCGGACACAAGTGACTCTTGAAATTGAATGTGCGAGTCACGCAAAGCACGAATCTCCTCGATCGAATTGCACCGAACTGGATCAGTCAAATCTTCCTCGGCATTCTCGAACCATGAGTTGAATTGCGATGCTTTCTTGGCAAAAGTCAAGAACAAGTCTTCGATCTGCTTGAACTGATCTTGCACCTTGAGAAGACGCATCTTGCGAGCTTCACTAGCACCACGCAAATTGTGCCATCGTCCAATTAAATCGTTATAACGCTTAATGATGATGTCCGTTTGTTGATGGTTGGAGGCAACCAACTTGTCTTTCAATTCGGTGATAGTCTGGATGCCCTCTTGTTCGAAGGCGGCTAGACCAGCATCAAAAGTCTCGTGCTTGGTGAGCAGAGTGGAGACAGAGGAGAGGTCACGGCCATAGTCTTCGTTACGAACATGCATCTCCTTGTCAACGATCCAACTCTCCACCACATCCGACTTCCACATGAACTCGAGATAAGCATGGTTGTCCTCCAGTTTCTGTCGGTGTCGCCGGGCAGCCTCCTCCAACATGCCCAATCGGTCTTTGAGTTGGTTTTGTCGTTGCATGATGCTCTCCGCGTGGTGATTGCCCTCCTTCACTAACGCATCACCGGCTTGAATGATCTCGGCGCATCGCTCGCGATGTAGTGCAAAGTCATTCTCGAAAGCTTCATGTTTCTTGCGAATTCCTTGCACCGAAGCCATGCTGTCACCAAACTCGTCGATTGAAAGTAGTTGATGCTTCTCGGAGATCCACGCTTCTTCTTCTTCGACGCGAACCAAAAATTGCTGGTATGACAAAGATTGCTCAATCTTGTTCTCTCGAATGGCAGTCATTTCTTTGAGTTCCAACCAGCTTTGTTCCAAAGCGTTGACACGATTCTCAATCTCTTGCTTGCCAATGTTGGACTCGAGAATCAAATTCTGACCCGCCTCCTGCACTGCCTGAATGTTGGGCTCATGAGCAGCGAGTTCATTCTCAAAACGCTTGTGTTTCTTGTGCAGATTCTTAACACCAGTCAAATCGCGACCGTAGTCATCTGAAGATACCAGTAGTTTCTTTTCCTTAATCCACGACTCTTCATCAGCAATATCGCGAAAGAATTGATGCAAAGTGTTGGATTCATTTAATCGGTTGCGTCGATGATTGACCAGATTCTGCACACGTTCATAACGTTCGTTCACCGCGTTACGCTTTTCGTTGATCGAATCCGTGTCGAATTGGCCGGCATCGTTCAGTGAGTCCGCCAGGTTGTTCATATCTCTAATTCGGTCCTCGTGCGCTACAATATCCGCCTCGAGCAACTGGTGTTTCTTGATCAGATTCTGCACCGAATTCAAGTCCTTTCCAACGTCTTCATTGTTGAGTAGTGACTCAACTTCGGTAAGCCAAAACTCAAGATCCTTGATGGCAGCGTTGTAAGTGCGCTGCTTGTTAGCTTCTTTCAACTTGAGTGACTTTTCGGTGGTCTTCTCAGTAAGATATTTCCACTGCTCGGAGATGATGGTGAGTTTCTGTCGGACAGCATCATCGCTGCCAGCACACTTGCCCTTGTCGATAAGGTTGTCACCCATGGACAACACCTGCTGAATGCGCTCCTGGTTCGCGTTGAGCTCAGCTTCAAACGCTTGATGTTTCTGATGTTTGGATTGAATGTTAGCTGGGTCTTTGTAAGACTCATCCATCGCCATCTGAAGCTTCTCGGAAATCCATTTCTCAATCTCATCAGCATCGCGTGAGAATTGCTGCATAGTCTGTGAGTCACCAAGCTTAGAACGCTTTTCAATGAGGGCATCCTTGAGTAGGTTCCATCGGTCAAGCACTTGGTCACGCTTGGCATCAATCGCATCCTTTGCGTAGTTGTCTTGGTTAATCAGCGTATCGGCCAGTCGTTTGAGGTTGTCAATCTTTTCCTCTTGCACGCGAATAGCTTTGTTCAAATCTTCGTGCTTCTTGATCAAAATTTCCACATTGTCGTCATCATCCTCAGTTTGAAGGAAGTTCTCGCGGTTTGCCATCCAGTTCTCCGCTTGCTCGCACTCGCGATAAAAGAGCTGCAAATCGAGACATTGCTTGAGCTTGTCTTGTCGCTCAGTCCAAGCCCGCTCCAATTCTTGAAATACGTGGTAAAGCTGCTGCAATTTCTCGCGAACCAAGTCAGAAGCATAATGATTGTTGCGAATCAGTCGTTGGCCGAACTCTTCAATGGCTTGAAAGTTGGCTTGTCGAGCATGCATCTCGGTGTAGAGTTCATTGTGACGCTCAAGTAAGGCTTCAGCGCCAATAGTGTCATTGGCGAGCTCGTCCGAGGAGACCAGAGTCATCATCGAGTTGACCCAAAGCATGAGGTCGCTATGATCATTGAGGAAACGCTGCAACTCATACGAGTTGTTGAGCTTAACACGTCTCTCGTCGGCTTTGACTCGAAGTTTGTTCCAATCGTCATTAATTTCATTCTGCTTATCGCGAGTCTGTTCGGCCGATTCAGGATGCTTGCTCTGAATGCTACGCGAAGTTTTTTCCAATTGGCGCACTTTCTCGTAAAGTGCTTCCAGATCTCGCTCTAAACCTTCATGTTTGCGTTGCAAAGTCTGCACCGATCGAAGATCATGTCCATAGTCATCGGTGTCAAGAGCCTCATCCTTCTCACGAATCCAGTCCTTGGTTTCATCAATGTCACGATGGAAACGCTGTACCTCGTGTGCGGAAGCCAACTGTTGCTCACGGCTAGCAACACTCTCTTGAAGATTGACCCACTTCTGGTTCAGTTCCTCCACCTGTTGGTTGATCTTGTTAGCAGCCTCGGTCTGGCCCAAATCCGCAAGTTGGGTAGCCATTTGATTCATCTCAACCAGTCGCACTTCGTTTGACTTGAGATCTTCGAGAAAGTCGTCAAATTTCTTCTGAAGAACTTCAACATGCTCCAAGTCTTCACCAACCTCGCCGATAGCGGCCATTTGTTCTTTGTCCTTGACCCATTGGTTCAATTCAGCAGCCTCACGAACCAACTGGTAACCGCGGCAAGCTTCCTCTAACTTGCGCTTTCGCTCTCGTCCAAGAGCCAGAAGAGACTCGTATTGAGCCTCGATTTGAGTTTGGCGACCCGAGAGTGAGTTTTGACCAAGAAGATGTTGTCGACTGGCGGACAAGTTCTCGTCAAGTCGACGCACGTAAGCAGCGGGCACAAAGCCTTGACGATCGTTCACCTCAACCTTCCACCAGTCCTTGTTAGAAGCGTTGAGTAGAGTGAGAACATCACCCTTCTTCATGGACACCTCGCGTGGTGATTTCTCAGCATAGTCGTAAAGTGCAACTACGGCCTCGCGTCCAACGACATACTCGCCAGGTGCTTCCTGTTGTCGGCAAGACTGAGCCTGCTCGCGCAAAGACTGAATCGTATTATCAAAAGCTTCCAAGTCTGCCATGATAGCCTCGTGCTTCTTAAGCAAAGCTTCAGTGGAGTCTTCGTCTTTGCCATAATCGTGGCTGCCAACGATAGGTTCCTTCTCACGCATCCACGACTCAGCTTCGTTAGCATCGGCCAGATACTGTTGTGCCTGGAGGGAGTCCTCTAGATCAGTCTTGCGTCGCGCTGCCTTTTCTTTCAGAGCATTCCACTGCTCGCTAAGCCAGCCAAGACGACGTTTGATGTCCTCTGAGGCAAAGTGAGCCTTGCGTACCATGTTGTTGCCAGTCTGCTCCACCGAGCGAATGCGATGCTCGTGGTTGTTAATCTCAGCAATCATCGCATGGTGTTTCTTCATCAAATTCTGCACACCAATCAAATCACGACCACGGTTGGTCGACGAAGCGATGGGTTCCTTCTCACGAATCCAAGCCTCTTCATCCTCTATGTCACGGAATAGTTGCTGCACTTGAAGAGCATCGTTCAAACGAATCTTGCGCTTCTCCAATGGGCGCTTCAGATTAGTGTAACGATCAACCAAAGCTGCCTGTTTTGCTTGAATAGCCTCAGAATCAAAGTGGCCATCATCAACAAACTTCTTGGCCTCCTTGTTGACATCTTCAATGCGGTCTTGATGTGAGGCAATGTCCGACTCAATCATAGTGTGTCGTTTGAGTAAATTCTGAACAGAGGTCAAATCTTTGCCCACATCCTCGGAGGCAATTTGACTTTCCATTTCAGCGAGCCACAGCTCGATGTCTTCCACATTGCGATTGAACTTCTGCTGAGCAGAGGCATCGGTCAGTTTGGTGCCTTTGTGCTCGCAGGCTTCGTTCAAAGTCTGCCACAACCCATTCAACTCATCCATCTGAGCCTGGATGTTATCCGCGGCGTAGTGGCCATTCTCAATTAGCTGCCGACCATTCTCATTGATCTCATCAATTCGACCTTTGTTGGCTTCGAGCTCCTGTTTAAACTGCTGGTGCTTTTGCAGTTTGCCGTTGATGTTGGTTGGATCTCGATAGTTCTCATCGGCAGCAGTCTTCATCTTTTCGATAATCAATCCTTTGATTTCATGGAAATCACGCTCAAACTGGTGATACTGGTAGGAAGCTTCGAGCATAGCCCGACGATGAGCACTGCGCTCGGTTAGGTCGGCTCGACGTTTGAGAAGTGCTTGACGCCGCTTCTCAATGTCATCCTTGGCATAGTGTTGTGCCTCGATCAGCTTCAGAGAGAACTTATCGAGGTTCTTCACTGTCTCCGACTGAGTCGACAGTGACTTTTCAAAATCCTCGTGTTTCTTAATGAGAGACTCGACCGAGTCAAGAGAATCACCAAGATCCTCGTTGAGAAGAAAAGTTTCGTGTTTAGTGAGCCAAGTTTCGGCTTGCTCGGTGTCTCGATAGAACAGTTGCAAGTCCATACACTGTTCGTAGAGAACTCGACGTTCCTCGCGCAAAGCAATTAGATTATCGTACTCAGACTGTAGAGTGTCGAGTTTCTCACGAACTTCATCTGGGGAAATGCCTCTTTCAATGAGACTTTCTCCCGATTGCTTGAACTTGACAAATGCATCTTGTCGAGCATCGATCTCGCTTTGATGCTCTTGCAAACGCTCAAGTAATGCTTCAGCACCGGCCACATCTTTGGCCAACTCGTCAGCTGAAATAATAGTCTTCATATCGTGGATCCACGAAATCAAATCACGGAAATCAGCCAAAAACTGGTGCAATAGATATGAATGCTCCAATTTGACCTTTCGCTCAGCTGATTTCTTTTGCAAAGTGTTCCAGACATTTCGAATTTCATCGAGCTTGGCAAGAATAGCATCCTTGAGGTCTTCATGCTTCTCGCAAAGTCGGCCAGCTTCCCCGTCTAAAGCGTTGACCTTCTCGGAGAGGGCAGCCAGGTCACGCTCAACACCCTCGTGTTTGCGTTGCAGTGTCTGCACCGAGACTATGTCGCGACCATAGTCGTCCGAGGATATGATGGCGTCTTTCTCGTTAATCCATGAAATGGTCTCGTCAGCGTCACGGTTGAACTGTTGAATCTCGTGGGCACCAAATAGCTTCTCCTCGCGTCTCTTCTTGAGTTCGAGCAATCGAGCCCAGGCTTCCTTGATCTCGGTTGCTCGTCGAGCAATCTGTTCCTGCTCAGGATGTCCATTCTGGATCAACTCAATAGCCTTGTTATCAATCTCATTGATCTTAAACTCTTGACTAGCCATGTCTTTTTTAAACTCATCAAACTTTTTCTGCAACACTTCGACGTGTTCGAGATCTTGGCCAATGTCGTCTGAAGCAACAATCGCTTCTTTGTCCTTGATCCAGTACATGATCTCGTCACATTGACGCAGGAACTGTACAAGAACCAAAGCTTGTTGCAACTTCAAGCCCTTCTCGCCCAACTTTGAGAGTAGAAGTTCCCATAGTCGACGTAGTTCATCTAGTCGTTGCTGTAAGGTAGAAAGGTAAGGATAAGATAACTAATTAAACTGAAATGTAACTGAGAAACATACCCGGATGACTTCAGAGGCAAAGTGGTTATCACGAATCATCTCGTTGCCTGAATCCTCCAACTCGACAATGGCATTGGCATGTGCCGCTACCTCAGCTTCAAACGCTTGGTGCTTTTGTATCTTTGCTTGTAGGTTGGTGGGATCTTTGTAGGATTCATCTTGGGCAGTTTGAAGTTTCTCATTGATCCACGATTCCAACTCATCGGCATCACGCTTGAAATACTGAAATCGACGTGAATCCTCGAGCTTGGACCGCTTGGCTTGGGTGCCATCGCGAAACGCATCGTACCGCGAGAGGACATTCTTTCGCCGATTACGAATCTCCTCGACCGTCTCGAGGATTTTGATATCCTTCGGTGGTGGAATGTCTTCCATGATGGAATCGGACTACACCGTGTCCTTTGCACAAAACAGTCTGGTTAGTGAATGTAGCACAATCGGAAAACGGGTGTATGAATGAGAGTTTTTAGTGCAAATTGCTAGTCATCCAGTAGTGGGATACTCGTAGCTGATAGCTCTACAGAGATGGAGAAGCAACGATGGGCGCGTCTCCCGTCACGATAGTAGAGAGAAGGAGAGAGAGAAGAGAGTGGCGAGCGCGATCCACCCAGTCATGTCAATCCGAGATGCTACTCTCAATTTGTGACACACACTCATCCAGGCCAACTTATTAGAACTTTGGACTCGAAATTCAACACATCTCTCCAACGCGCGCCAGAGTGACCTTCGAGTGACAACCGAGTAATAAACAAGCCAAGTGCAATGCTGTTGTGAGTCTCTCGGTTTTGTGCTGATCATAGCGCAAATGAACAAGACTCGAAATTTGCTCTCGATTCACACTGTTAACAATTGACATATGTCCAGAGTCACCCAAAAATAGCTACACAATTCTCAATTCTCTCCACCCACAAAAGCGCCATTCTTACTCACAATTCGGGTATTAGCCAATTAGAACAAAAAACCTGTCAAAACATAACGTAAGTGAAAAAAACTAACAATACAGAAGAAATTGTAACTTTACAAACAAAAAAAAACTTGACAAAATAATCCAACCAGAAAATCATACAAAAATTTTATAAAAATAATAAAATCTAAACTAAACAACTATTTTTCTCAGTGTCAAGTGTGTATTGTGTTTATGTTTATTTACAGAGAATGGTCATCTCACTTACCACTTGGAATGATAAGGTTGATGAAGGGTAATGTTGTAGTTGTTCACAGTCTCAATCGATGTGGTTGGTGTCACTGGTGAAACCCATGCAGTAAAAGTGACCACTGTCGAGTCGGCGTCGCTCCAAGCAAACTCTATATAGCACAGACGAACAAGAAGACCGCAGTGCGGGTGGTGTGTAAGTCCTAGTTCAGTGGATCACTCGTAAAATGTGTTGATGTAATGCGTGTGTTGCAGACTTGTCTAGACACCAGAGGAGAGTCAACACGCGCCGCGCCCAGTTAGAGTGGTAGAAACCAGGCAACGGGTGGTGGCGATAGTGGGCTCACTCTTGATGGTTAATCGTGACAGGCAAGGTGAAATCATCACTCTACCATACAAACAAGCTCAACCTCTCCAAAGTGTGGCTGGTTTGCGTGTGCAATGCAGTGTGGGGTGGCCACTGGCAGCAGTGGTCTGCTACTTTGTCCTGTGCCACTCTCACTGACACCCGTTTTGATGCCACCTGGCTGCAGGTATTGCTCAGTATCATTTTTTATTATTGAATTATGGTAGACGTGCCACCACATCATTAAACAACTGCACCAACTGACAACCGAACTATGACTCTTACCGGACGTATCTGTGTGGGGGTATATATATAAAAATACAAATCATATAAAGGCGCCATTCACTCTTCCTCCGGCCACTTTCCTTGTAGGTCAGCCAATTTCTAGAGAGGGTAACGGCCCCGACACGCAAGCATTAGCAAGATCTTACCGTTATTACATTAGTAGTTTGATTGAATATCTCCTGTCTTTGCTTATATTTTGATTATATTAGCTTTCGATCAATTTCCACTAATAACCTATTTATTTACGGTTTAAATAAGCTTTAAACTATTAAATGTGTATCTTTAAAATTTTATTTAGTCCCTAGTAAATATATATAGCATATAAATCCAATAAATTTTAAACCTATCCCAAAGCGTAACCCGACATTTATAATTAGCCAAATAAAATTATATATCATATATAAAGATGGAAAATAAAAATAGATTGAACTTGTGATGAGTTGGAATGAGTCCAAATCGATCATCAATCTGGTAATCAGTGATCACTTATCACATGTGGGTACCACCTCGAGTGAGTTGAGTTGAGCGCGCAAAAACCACTTGTTTAAGTGGAGCCAGCCGGTCGGTGGTTGAGAGCGAGAGTGAACCAATATGTATACTGTGGTATCGTCTTCTGTGGATGGTGCGCACAACGAGATGGCGCCTCTCTTCTCTCCCTCTCTCTCTCTTTCTCTCACTCCCTCTCTTTCACTCTCCTCTTTCACTCTCCTTCTCTCTCACTGCTTCGCTCTCAGTGCTTCTTTCATTGTGTCGGCCGGTGTGCTCGGTGAATGTGCCCGCTCAGTCCGCGTTCGGCTGTGTGGCTGGCTGCGGTGCGCTCGCTCGGTGTGTCGTTGCGTATCGCACTCGTTCTTGTCTCTCTTACCCTGTGCGATCAAAGCCTTCAATCTTGAGCCAATCTTTTCATATTTCCTTCTTGTTTTGCTTTTGTTTTTTGTTGTTGGATTTGTAATTTTGCCGAATCGGACTCAACTTTGATCGATCTCTCATTTTGTGTGATCAAAACAAGCCACTGTCAACCAGTCAACACATATACACACACAACAAAATTACCAAACTACTACACACCGTTTGCATTGAAATCACTTTTCTCTCTTTAACTCTGGTCTCACTTGTCACATTGCCTCTTCTATCTTGATAATACCTAACACATATGCTAAGTTTTCGCTCACCAGTGTGTCATTCATCTGTCTTTCTTTGTTTACCTTCCTCATCGCAATCATTTTCTCATCAGCTTCATGAAAAAATAAAATAAAAAAGTGAAATCTCCATAGATCACACTTCTCTACTCTTCTATTTTCCAATAAACTTGGACTCCACGCATCGTCTGTGTGGAAACGGAGACACTTTTGAGTCATCATGTCCAACATTGTGACAAGTGACTCGAAAGCGCCGGTGCGCGAGGTTCGTCGCGTACAATTCGGCATTCTCTCCCCGGACGAGGTTCGCCGAATGTCCGTCACCGAGGGCGGCATCCAGTATGCTGAGATCTACGAGAATGGTCGGCCTAAGGTTGGCGGTCTGATGGACCCTCGGCAAGGTGTTATCGATCGGTATGGTGTTTCACTCTATCTAGTCTAGTCTTATATTAACAGAGTTTGTTATTGTGTACAGTGCCTCCCGATGCCAGACATGTGCCGGCAACATGGCCGAGTGTCCCGGACACTTTGGCCATCTCGAGCTATCCAAGCCGGTTTTCCATATTGGATTCCTCAAAAACACGATAAAGATTCTTCGGTGTGTTTGCTTTTATTGCTCAAAGATGTTGATTTCTCCCACCAACACGAAGATTAAGGAGATAGTGTCCGAGACCAAGGGAAATCCGCGCAAGAGGTTGGCTCATGTTTACGACCTATGCAAGGGAAAGAACATTTGCGAAGGTAGTGCCTCGAGTTGATTGGTTGCATGGTTGGAGATCTAAAGCATTTCTGGTTAATATATAACACTTTATAAAGGTGGTGATGAGATGGAGTTCAACAAAGAGAATGAATTTGACCAAAGCAGTGATTTGGCGTTGAAGAAAAAGGTCAACATGCACGGTGGTTGTGGTCGATACCAGCCTCAGATCAAGCGTGAAGGACTTGACCTGTACGCCGAGTGGAAACATCTCAACGAGGACTCTCAGGAAAAGAAGATTGCTCTCACCGCTGAGCGTGTTCATCAAATCTTCAAAGGCATCTCAGATGAAGAAGTGACCATCCTGGGCATGGATCCGAAATACGCCCGGCCCGACTGGATGTTGGTCACAGTGTTGCCCGTCCCACCACTTAGTGTTCGGCCAGCTGTTGTCATGTTTGGCTCGGCTCGCAACCAAGACGACTTGACGCACAAGCTGGCAGATATTGTCAAGACTAACAACGAACTTGTGAAGAACGAGCAAAACGGTGCGGCAACACATATTATTGCTGAAAATGTGAAGATGCTTCAGTTTCACGTGGCTACATTCGTGGACAACGAGATTCCAGGCATTCCACGTGCTCAGCAAAAGTCTGGAAGACCACTTAAATCGATCAAGCAACGTCTCAAAGCCAAAGAAGGCCGCATTAGAGGCAACTTGATGGGAAAGCGAGTTGACTTCTCTGCGCGTACTGTCATCACACCAGATCCTAACCTTCGAATCGATGAAGTTGGCGTGCCACGATCGATTGCTCAAAATCTTACCTTTCCAGAGATTGTGACACCCTTCAACATAGGTAATATTTGTTTGTGTTGTTGACTTCCTACTTAACTAAACCTTTTCTCAATGAAACTAGACCAATTAAAAGAACTGGTATGTAAGGGTAACAACCAGTATCCAGGTGCAAAGTACATCATTCGTGACAATGGCGAGCGTATCGATCTTCGGTTTCATCCACGTCCCTCGGATTTGCATCTCGAGTTTGGTTACAAAGTGGAGCGGCACATTCGCAATGGTGACGTGATTGTGTTCAATCGACAACCTACTCTGCATAAGATGAGTATGATGGGTCACAGGATTCGAGTTCTGCCTTGGTCCACTTTTCGTTTTAACCTCTCTGTGACCACGCCTTACAATGCTGACTTTGACGGTGACGAGATGAATCTTCACGTGCCTCAATCTCTAGAGACACGTGCTGAGATAGAGCAGCTGGCCATGGTACCACGCAATATCATCACGCCTCAGTCAAACAAGCCGGTCATGGGCATCGTGCAAGATACACTCACTGCGGTGCGCAAGATGACCAAGCGAGACGTCTTTCTCACCCAGGACCAAATGATGAATCTATTGATGTTTTTACCTACGTGGGACGGCAAGATTCCGATGCCCGCCATTCTGAAGCCAAAGCCACTGTGGACTGGCAAGCAATTGTTCTCGTTGATCATCCCTGGTCACGTCTCTCTTATTCGGCAACATGGTGATGATGACGATGGGACGTACCAGTGGATTTCGCCAGGTGACAACAAGGTGCTCATCGAAAATGGAGAGTTATTGTCGGGCATCGTGTGTTCCAAGACGGTCGGCAAGTCTGGTGGCAATTTGATGCACATTGTGTTTCAAGAGATGGGCCACGAAACTGCTGGTCTGCTCTACTGGCACATTCAGACAGTGGTCAACAACTGGTTGCTCTTCGAAGGCCACAGTATCGGTATTGGTGACACTTTCGCTGACCCTCAAACCTATCATGTAAGTCAGTTCTATTTGTTTATCTAGAGTTTTCAAATTTGGTATTTATCATTTTTTGGTTAATTGCTGGCGTAACCCTGTCATGCAAAAGTATTAAATTATCTAACGTGCATTATTTTTCATTAGGACATCCAAGAGACTATTAAAAAAGCAAAACAAGAAGTGATTGAGGTGATTGAGAAAGCACACAATGACGAGCTTGATCCTACTCCAGGAAACACTTTGCGACAAACCTTTGAAAATCATGTCAATCGAATTCTTAACGATGCTCGAGACAAGACTGGTGCTTCAGCTCAAAAGTCACTGTCAGAGTTCAACAACTTCAAAGCTATGGTGGTGTCTGGTGCCAAGGGTTCCAAAATTAACATCTCTCAGGTTATTGCCTGTGTCGGTCAGCAGAACGTGGAAGGCAAACGTATTCCGTTTGGCTTTCGCAAGCGCACTCTACCTCACTTCATCAAAGATGATTATGGCCCCGAATCTAGAGGTTTCGTTGAGAACTCTTATTTGGCTGGTTTAACTCCTTCGGAGTTTTTCTTTCACTCGATGGGTGGTCGTGAAGGTAAGTTCACGATTTTTTAAAAACATTTTTGGCGAGACTGACATTTTCTTGAATCACAAGGTTTGATCGATACTGCTGTGAAGACGGCTGAGACTGGTTATATTCAGCGTCGTCTGATCAAAGCTATGGAGTCTGTGATGGTCACATACGATGGTACAGTTCGTAATTCTAATGGCCAAGTGATTCAACTTCGCTACGGTGAAGATGGCCTCGATGGTACCAGCGTGGAGAACCAAGTTTTGTCCACTATCAAGCCAAACGATAGGGCATTCCGGGACAAATTCAAGTTTGATGCTACCAACGAGAAGTATCTTCGTAAGATTTTCACGGAAGATGTGGTCAAAGAATTGCTGGGTAATTCAAGATCTCTCACTGAATTGGAGCAAGAATTTGAACGACTTTTGAAGGATCGTACAGATTTGAGATCACTGTTTCCCACTGGTGAGTCTAAGGTGGTGCTGCCGTGCAACATCAATCGTATGATATGGAATGCACAAAAAATTTTTCATGTCAACAAGCGTGCTCCAACCGATCTGTCACCTCTCAAAGTAGTCCAAGGTGTCGAGAATTTGGTCAACAAGTTGAATATTGTGCCTGGAGAAGATCAGCTCTCGATTACGGCTAATGAGAATGCGACTTTACTTTTCCGCAGTCTTTTGCGGTCTACGCTGTGCACTAGGAAAATCACTGAACTTGACAGGTTATCATCGGAAGCTTTCGACTGGCTTTTGGGTGAAATCGATAGCAAGTTCCACCAGTCGCAAGTACAACCAGGCGAAATGGTTGGTGCTTTGGCTGCACAGTCACTCGGTGAGCCTGCTACCCAGATGACGCTGAACACTTTTCACTACGCTGGTGTGTCAGCCAAGAACGTCACCCTTGGTGTGCCTCGACTCAAGGAGATTATCAATATCTCGAAGAAGCCGAAGACACCCTCTCTCACTATCTACTTGACTGGTGCAGCTGCACGTGATGCCGAGAAAGCCAAAGACGTGTTATGTCGGTTGGAACATACCACATTACGTAAGGTGACGGCAAACACCGCCATTTACTACGATCCTGATCCGATGAACACTGTGGTTGCTGAGGATCAAGAGTTTGTTTCTGTCTACTACGAAATGCCTGACTTTGACACTGCACGCATCTCACCGTGGTTGTTGCGTATCGAGCTCGACCGAAAGCGTATGACTGACAAAAAGTTGACTATGGAACAAATTGCCGAGAAAATCAACAGTGGTTTTGGTGATGATCTCAACTGTATTTTCAATGACGACAACGCAGAAAAATTGGTACTGCGAATTCGAATCATGAATGCAGATGAAAAGTCCGCGGAAGAGGAGGAACAGGTGGACAAGATGGAGGATGATGTCTTTTTGCGATGCATCGAAGCTTCACTTCTAAGTGAGATTACACTTCAAGGCATTGATGCTATCACAAAGGTGTACATGCATTTGCCCACCACTGACAACAAAAAGCGCATCATGGTTACCGAGACTGGAGACTACAAGTCAATCGCCGAGTGGATGCTCGAGACTGATGGCACCTCGCTCATGCGTGTTCTTGCCGAACGCGACGTGGATCCTTCTAAGACCTACTCTAACGATATTTGCGAGATCTTCTCAACTCTTGGCATCGAAGCAGTGCGAAAGGCGGTGGAGAAAGAAATGAACCATGTCATCAGTTTCGACGGTTCTTACGTGAACTACCGTCACTTGGCCTTGCTTTGTGACGTGATGACCGCCAAAGGTCATCTTATGGCTATCACTCGTCACGGTATCAACCGGCAAGATGTGGGCGCACTTATGCGATGCTCTTTTGAGGAGACTGTTGATGTGTTGATTGATGCAGCCATGCATGCTGAGATCGATTACCTCCGTGGTGTGTCGGAGAATATTATTGTGGGACAGTTGGCTAAGATTGGCACTGGTGCGTTTGGCATGTTGCTTGATCCGGAGAAGTGCAAATTGGGCATTGAGATTCCCACTAACCTTCATGGACTTGGTAAGCATGTTTGCTTGTAGCCATTATGATTATTTAATTTAACAAAACTTGGTTGTCTTCATTACTCTAGGCACGGGCTTGTTCTTCGGTATGGACTCCCCCTCAATGGTCTCTGGAATGTCACCCCAGATGACACCGTTTGCCGGAGGCGTTGCTACACCATCTTACTCGTTGCCTTGGTCATCTGGTGTGAGCATGGGAATGACACCCAATGCGGCAGGCTTCTCGCCATCGGCTGCATCAGACGCTGGATTCTCGCCTGGTTACTCGCCGAGCTGGTCACCTGGAATCGGTTCTCCTGGCTCACCCTCGTCGCCGTACCTACCCTCACCCAGTGGTCCACTCTCTCCTTCCTATTCGCCAGCATCTCCAAACTACATGCCAATGTCACCTGCGATCGGCGTGGCCAGTCCATCGTACTCGCCAACCTCTCCCAACTACTCTCCAACGTCACCCTCTTATTCGCCGACATCGCCAAACTATTCTCCCACCTCACCATCCTATTCGCCAACCAGCCCACGCTATTCCCCGACTTCACCATCGTATTCTCCAACTTCTCCATCTTATTCTCCAACTTCTCCTTCTTACTCTCCTACATCGCCTTCTTACAGTCCAACATCGCCTTCATATTCTCCAACGTCGCCAAGCTATTCTCCGACTTCACCATCGTATTCTCCAACCAGTCCACGCTATACACCAACGTCACCCTCTTACAGTCCAACTTCTCCATCTTACTCGCCCTCGTCACCAAACTATTCACCATCATCGCCATCGTATTCTCCTTCTTCGCCGAGTTACTCACCTAGCTCGCCATACACACCTTCCTCGCCAAGTTATTCTCCCACCTCTCCATCGTATGTACCATCCTCACCGAACTATTCTCCATCGTCGCCGAGCTATTCGCCAAGTTCGCCCAAGTACTCACCTGGTGCTAGCACATATTCGCCATCATCACCGTCGTATCAACCGAGTTTTTCCCGTGGTTACCCGGCGATGTCACCAAAATATTCGCCATCGTCGCCAAGCTACTCGCCTTCGTCTCCACAGACGTACTCTCCCGGGTCCACCGCTTACTCTCCTTCCTCGCCACCGTACGGTCGTGGCGAGAGCAGTTCGTACTCACCGGCCTCGCCCACCTATTCGGGCAACTACGGCTCGGCGACCGGCTACTCCCCCACTAGTCCCACGCGCAACTACTCTCCAAGCTCGCCGACTTATTCGCCAACGAGTCCGCGCGAGTCGAGTTACTCTCCATCTTCGCCTACCTACTCCCCAACCTCACCCACCACCTACTCCCCGACTTCGCCAACCTATGACGAGTAGTTGCCACCATCATCCTAGTAGCGACAATTGTCCTTATTTTGCTCTAATAAACAAAGTCTATATATTATTTCTTCTTTTTGTTGAATATTATTTTTGTATATGTAAATGGAATGATTAAATTATTTTATTATATTTATTAGAACCAATAAAATAAATTTTATTGATTTTTTGTACCATACTGTGTGTTAGTCTGGGCGGACAAAGCTTTGCTTGTGAAGTGTGTGACAGGCATCATGGAGCATTAGTGATGCACTGGATGGGCAGTGCAATCATCTGCATAAGTGATCATTGTCAATCGATCCAAGGGATATATGCGGTGGTAGGGCACTGGAGCATTATCGCTGTCCACAGCCAGTCTTGCAATTGTTCATCCCTTCTAGTCACTGCTAATCGAATCGATTGTCTCTCCCAAAAGCTAATCGAAAGCATGTTTAGTATCAATTTGTCCGTCTCACCGGGTCTCGTCCACTTTGCAATTGGAATCACGGTTTTGTGTGCGTATATTTCTGCCTCTCAACTTTGTGTTGTCTCGGCCCTCGTCCGGTAATCGATTCGGATAAAAGCTTCGCGCTCGGATTACTTAGGGAAGTTCGGTGAGAGATCAGCTCTCGCTTTATGTATGTGTGTTGTGTGTGTGTCTGCGCGATGAACTCGATCGATCACTGAATGGAGAGCATCGTGATCCATCACAAGCTCACGCAGATGCGCGGCTCAATTAGCTTCTATGATTGATGAGCTGAGAAAGAACGACAGCAGACAGTTGATACCCGTCATGAGCATACGCATGAATCCGTAATTCGATTCTGTGATTCTTTCCAAACTAATCTCAATATTTATGTAACATGCAAAATATATATATATATTTGCATTTTCGTTGTGATATCATGATATTTTGTGCTACTAGAAAGTTACAAAGAAAGTCAAGTATACACTACTTTAAATGTTTTGAAATTGACTTGAAAATGAAGAAGTCAGTGGAGCAGAGTTGTTTTCAACTGTCCGATTTGTCCCTGTATGACGAAAGTGAAAGTCTTTTTGAGTAGTGTATGTGTGTGTGTGTGTGTGATATGAGTAGAGAGATAAGCAGTGCTCAGTGCCCCCCTTTCGATCAATGCCTTTCTACCTTATACGGCCACCGGAACACCGGGAGTGAGTGAACGAGCGACATTCGGACAGAAACAGACGCGCGGGCGCCCGACCGGCTGATTGTTCACCGCTCTGAACGGTGAATCACACTCCCAACCAAACAACCTCTCGTTTTCTTCTTCTTCTTTCTCTTGTAAAACTTTGACACGATCAAATTGTTATTGCCCTTTATTCAAAGGTGTCTATTATTGGGAGAGAGAGAGAGAGAAAAGAGAGTGCGCGCGCGTACTTGAAAGAAAGCGAGTACAAGAGTCAAGATTGATCGCTTAATTCACTGCGGTACGCTAGTCATTCTTTTGGTCGCCATCGGTGTGATGCGTTCACCACAAAATGCAACCAATCCACACGGTCAGTCGGTCGGTCGGTTGGTTGGTAGTTGGTTGGGTAGTTTGTGTCCAATCATGACAATAATTTTTTCTGAGATAGAAGAAACAAGAAGAAAAGGAGAGATGGTGGCAAAATTATGAAAAAAATTGAAAAAAGACCTAATGAAAGAAAAAATTGAAGCTAGAAGAAATGGAAGAAAGCATGAGAAGAGCGAGCGAGAGAGAGAGAGAGAATATGAACTCTTCGATTCAATAAGTTATATAAGAAAGAAGCAAGAAGTAGCAGCACAGCGTCGGTGGCGCGTAATGGTAATAAGACAGTGAATGGTCCTAGAAGTGTAATGGTGGTGGCGATGATGACGAGATGGAGGCGGTGAAGATGTGATGAGGAGGCGAATTGGAAAAACAAAACAACTGGCATAAATAAAATGATGAGAGGGATGGGGGGAGAGAGAGAGAAAGTCATGACTAAGTTGGTGGCGCCGTGGCTAGGCTGCCGCCGCTTTCGCTTTGGCTGCCGCACCAGCAGCAGATTTGGCTGATTTGTATTCATCGATGGCGCCGAAGTAGTTGGACCCCTCACGCCACGGTGACAAGTCCATCTCGGGAAGCTCGTGACAGCTCACGCGAGGATTACTAGGCACGTCCAAAAGGTCAAACATGTTAGCGTGTCATTGTGTTAGCACTCAATTAGCACATTAACTCACGTGGAGGGATGCGCTGCCAGCAGGGGATAGAGCTGGATTGTCTCCATATCATCCGCGTTCTCGCACAATACCCGAGCAAGCTTCACCTTGCGCAATTCGGACAACTGCTCGGGCGAGAACTGCGAGGGCCAGCCTTCGTTCTCGTACCAGAAGCGATCACCGTTTCGAATGTGTGCAAATTGCTCCGCAATAATACAAGCAAAGGTGGGTCCCACCATGGCGCCCACCAGTGGGTACTCGGCAATGCCTGCGCTCCAAAAGTCAATGTCATCTACATGGTTGTAGAGAGCAACGTATCGACGAATGGTGGTGTTTGGCAGAGCGCCATAGAGATCCTCAAATCGCTTGATGCGTGACAAGCCACAGTACTCGCGCATGTCGTTGTAACCCGGAATGCCCATTTCGCGGGAGCGCGCCACGTTGATTGACGCCAGATCAAGGCCAAAGTTGTCACCCGGCTTCTCAAACAAGTGATTGGTGACTTCAGTTGTAATCTCCGAGTCGACACGGTAGGCTGGTTGATTAATCAGGCCGTGGATAAACGTATCTACTATACCAGGCCGATAAAGACTGTATGGCTGACGAAGCATCGTAGATAGTCGGATGGATTCTACAAAAAAGACACATTTAATTCTTGAACTATTCGCGAATTCGAGCAAAAACATACCAAGTTTTTCATGAAATTTATTATATCTCTCGGTGGTG
The DNA here is from genome assembly GCA_018231625.1 of Papilio phestus. Taxonomy (NCBI): domain Eukaryota; kingdom Metazoa; phylum Arthropoda; class Insecta; order Lepidoptera; family Papilionidae; genus Papilio; species Papilio phestus. The sequence goes on from DVQH01000093.1 coordinate 36,497, forward strand.
TCGGGTAGAATTGAGTGACCAAACCGGTAAGCCGAGCCTTGGAATTCGACCCGAATACCAGGATTCACCTTAGGATTATAGCCATCGTAGTAGCCGTATTTGAGTAAATTAATTCCATATTTGGTCATTGTCTTCCGGCCGACCACGATAGGCAAGAACTCGTTGTAAGCAATGTGTTGCACCATGGCACCAACGATGCGACGAGCTTCCTGGAACAGTTTCTCGTCGTCCCAGTGCGGGTTAAGATGCGATAAAATGGTTGCCAGGCGGTTATGCTCTCGCATCCAGATGGTGTGCATCACCGCAAGCTGCGTCTGCTCGTTAGACCGAATATCGCCAGCATCGAAACAGTAGTTGTTGGAGGCGCGACCCGAGCGCTCGCACCCGACATCAGGATTCTGTGTCTTCATCGGTAGTAGATCCTTGTAACCTGGCATGACGAGCACGAGAAACAAATATCAAACAATCAACCACACGAAATTGACCAAAAACATGCGGAAATTTGAGACCAGTGATGCCACAAAGTGAGCTCGTCGCGTGTCAGCATCGTTTTTATGGCGATTGATGGCTTATAAATTGATGCCCAATCATGAAATCAAATTCTCGGTCGCGGAAAGTCTCAAAGAGAGTAAGCGCATCGTCGTTGAGCCGTTGCTAACTCTATCATCACAAACTAACTAGTAAGCAGATAAAAAGATCACAGTTTGGGGCGTCACGAGTCCCATTGATTAGAATGCCACCCGGCAAGTGTTGGTCGGCATGGTAGACTCTTCGAGTGAGTTCGAGGTGCCAGGTGACACCGTTACCAATGGCGGACAGTGAAGCCACTCAAGCGAAGCGGTAAACCACCGCGAGATCAACTGCCGATTTGTGATCGATCGAACACAGGCACGCGCAATTTGCTCCTAATTAGTTGTGCTCTCTCTTTCTCTCTCTTTCTTTCTTTCTCTCTGACAAAGACAAGTTCACATAAGAACAAAGAACACAAACAATAAAAATGCTCCTGGACCATTTATAAGGAAAATTTTCCATAGCCTCCAGAAATGGTTTATGTGCCTGGTGGGCACGTGGAACGCCTGCCAGTGATGATTGCACAGCAATACAAAGAACTCACCCAAGCCGCGGTACATCTTGGTCGATTTCAAACGTCCCCCATTAAATTCACGCAGTCGTTTAGTGGTAGACTGTGCATTGCCGTACACAAAATTGGCGTCAATGTAGGCCGACACTTGGTTTAGCTGGTGACGTGGACCGAGTGGACAGTTGGGCTTCACTCCAACCATGGAGCGAACAAAGTCCATGCACTGACGATTGAAGAACTTGTAGAACGGGTCATCGGCGGGAAGCGAGATCGGATAGCAGCTCTTGTGCCTCTGTTGTGGAGGATATTTGCAACACTGGATTGCCTTACCTTCGCTGTCTGTGTATTTGTGAAAAAAATAGGCAAATCAATAAAAGTTTTGTTTTGCGTTAATAAAGTAATTCTGTGTGTCAAAGCGATTGCATCATATTTGTATACACATGTGAGATAAAAGACAAAAGAAACCAGTGTTAAATTTTTTTTCACTTGTTAACATTGATGGTGAGGTGAGAGAAATCGGAAGTACAGAGCAGAGTGTTGACTACGATAAACAGGGAAGGGAGAAAGAGTTAAGAGTTCAGATACGTACTTTTAGGGATGGCAGCGAAAGTGAGATCGTGATCAAGCATTTGACCCCAGGCGACGACGAGATAGGTAACTTCGTGATCATAGTCGCTGACATCTTGATGCAGCATGAATGAGATTACACGAGGTGGTGGTAGTGGTTGCCCGTCTTTCGCAACTCTCGGCGTAGTCAATCCTGCAGTTCACCCATGGTAGACAAGGGTTAGTCAGTGTCGGGGACACTATGCCACAACTCACCGTCCGCATAGTCGGGCGGTAAAAATCGAAGCATGGCTGAGCGTGCACTACCCCAACTCGGATACTCAAGGTTGTTGCACATGCCACTCAACGTGCGGTACTTGCTCAGCTCGCACTTAACCGGCTTGAGGAAGGTGGGACAGAGGTCGCGAATGGAGGTTTTGTACGTATCAACGCGGGGTAATGCGTAGAGAATAGCCTCACGCGACAAACCATGCATTCGTGCCAAAATTGCCGATGCTTGTAGAAGAATACTGCCCACCTTGGTAATGTGCTCGGGTTTTGGTGAGTCTGAAGAGAGCTCCTTCACCTCGTACGGTGGTGCGAAAATGCCAAGCATCATCTTGGCCTCTGACACTGCTCGGTTGATATCGTCGTAAGTGATGCAAATGTGGCCACCAGGAATGTAAGCTGAACGCTTACTGATTCTGAATAAGAATAACACAGCACATTAGCGAGATGAGCTCAGTTGAATTTAGACGAACCCTGACGGGAATGATGAAATATACTGCAAAGCCGCATGCTTCGACGAACCGGAAGGAAAGGAGCTATACCAAGACTCGTGGGGTGATGTGGTCGTATATTTTCTGTAGCTGCTGCTTTTTGAGTAGAGCCCGCTCAGCTCATAATCGGAAGATAGCTCGTTGGTGAAGTCAGCAGAGCTGCTATGACTCGAAGGTATACTGTAGTAGGGTTGTTCTTGCACCACTGTGGTATACTCCTTCTGAGCCATTGACGCGGGAAGAAGTAAATCACACTCTGGTCTATAATAAGGGGAAATTGGTGTGGGTCGTGCGTAGGAGTAACTTGAACTCAACGCCAGTGATGAGGTTGCGGAACCAAGTAGGGTCCGATGAGCCAGCAAGCACACTGCCAGCAACAGGTGGGAGAGAGACACCCGAGAGGTTCCCGTAGAGGTGAGCCGTGCACTGAGTGGTGGTGGTGAACACAGATTAACAGACTTGGCACTGTTCGTGCATTGCTCAGCACGCTCGGGTTTATCATTGGGTAGTGGATGCTCCATGGTGGATGCGGCGTCGGTGCAAGTTGACTCCTATTTTCGACGGTCTCTGCAACAAAGCGAATCACAATTTGTCGTCACCAAAAAAACATTTTTGCACAACTCGAGTGATAATCAAATTATTATTTTAGTTCAGTTCATGTTTAAATAAAAGAATATAACACAACACTACGGTGTGATGGCTTACAAAGTGGTGGCCACAAAACGACATCGAGGCACGAGATCACAGTCGAGTCGAACTGACCACTAACAAGCCAAGTGGCAGCTATTGAAACACTATCACCACCGTGATTGGCATCATCGCAGGGGATGACACGCCAAAAGCATGTGCTCAACTCGGTGCTCGAGTTTCGAATGAAATCGAAATGAAATGAAAACAAATATATCAAAGACACACATGCAACAGGTCCGAGAGTGGTTGAGCTCGACGATGGTGTCAAGAGACGAGAGATGCTGGAAAGCAGCTAAACTCTATGGTAGTCGAATGTCGGCTCCACTTCACTCTCGGTGTGCGACGCAAAGTGAATCTGTACGCGAGCGCGAAAGAGAAAACGCGGAGAGACACGAGTCGGGAGAGAAAGACAGAGTTGAGTGGAATGGAGTGAGACCTGAAAAGGCTCAAGCAGCGACAGTTGATCGGAGGGACCACTAATTGCTACCGATCAACAGTGAAGAGATGATCAGAGTGAGCTTAGGGATGACCGCTCAACCCAGCCTCTAGAGTTCGACATATCCGAACGCGATCCTATCGACTTGACGCGATCAAGCGTAACACTTAGCCAAATTAAGCCGGGTTCCAGGGCGCAATGTGACAGTACACGCGCACCTCAGTATCTAAAATTAACACATGCAAACTGGACGCTACGTGGTTTGCACTGACCAAAATGGGGGCCAATCAGTGGCAGTGTCATTGGCAACGCGGCCAAGCGGTTCGTTGTGTTCGATTGAAGGCACCGATTAGCATCGGGCGTCGGCCTGGTCAAAGACCACCACGTGTGTCGTCCCCTTGCTATTGAGTGAACTACTTTGTGGCAGCAGCAGCCAACAGAATAGCAATGTCGTTTGTCGCCATTGCCGGTGTGCTCCCCCTAGTTGTGCTCTACTTGTTTCCACTGCTACCGCAAGCATGTCTCTGGGCAGCTTCAATTTTCTGACTCAGTAAATTTTCTTCTTTCGAAATCTCAAGTGCTCGCGCGCGCTTGCTCCCTTTTGTAATTCGATTTTGTCATCGCAATGTGATTTTTCCGATAATGGAATTGCCGGTGTGCTGGCACTAGCCACCGTTTTTGGTAGAGTGACTCGATACACTCTATATTTATACTTGCAGATGTTGGTAATTTATCAATGATCTTCGATTCTAATTCCGTAATGAACTTCAATTTGCATTATCTGCAAGCAAAAACACCATGACTAATCATGATTGATTGGTTTTGAAAATGTTGAAATTATCGAAGAACAGGAACAAAATGAGACAAGTATTATATAAATCAAATAAAACTAGTTCAAACCTACCAAAGTAAAGATTTTATAATAAAATGAATATTAGTAATCGTTTAAAGAATTGCAAGTTAATGATTGTTTCATTGAATAAAAAAGATAGCTGATGTGTGTGTATACGTGTGCGTGTGGAATGATGGTCAAAAGTTGAAAGGTAATCAATCAATCAATATCAATTAATTGCTTACATTGTGCAACTTGACCGATTGATGAGATCACTCACTTGCAAGTGTACATATGCAAGTGTACATGTGTACAGATGCATCAAGCGAGATAAGGTGTGTGCGTGTGTGGTGGTGCCGACTGGAGATGGTCGAGTGGCGCGCTAGAAGTGTCACTACTCACTCGATCGCCGTCACTATCTTTCTCTCTTTCCTAATTAGCCTGAAAGTTATGTTCAGTGCGCCGGTACCACCGTTTCGCAAGAAGCATCGACCACGATAAGTAGAAAGTTGCTCCAACCACAACCATCACACCGTTTCACAGTTGTCACCTGTCACCTCTAGTAGTAGTAGTAGTAGTAGGTGCGCTATAAAGTGCAATTTATTTTTTTTGTAAACTTTGTCACGAAAGGCAAAGTGCAAAAACAGAGTTGTCTTACATTCAAACAAACAAACAAGTAATTTATATAAACGCTAATGCGTGCGACAAAGTGGCTAATGTCCGTGACAATCTGTAAATTCGAGCAATGTCACCAAATTTCCTGGAATATGCTCAGCTATCCCGAGAACACCATGGTGAAATGTGAATATTATTCTGAAGAGTTGCGTGTCGAGGTGACTGGAGTGAGATTGCAACAGAAACTGATGATTGAGAGATCGATCAATTGATTGGAAGGAGGGCCAGCTTTCAATTAGTCCGTGCATGGCTGGTGTCGAGTGAAGTGAGTGTTGTCACAATGGTTCACACATCGGTACCACTGGGCGCTCGAGCAAACACTATCCTTTCAAGGTAAGTGACAGTGAATCTTGACCCTGGATAGTGGTGCACTCACAACCTAACTTTTACTCAATAGATCGAGCACCCGCCGTCGCCGCAGCCAAAGATGTGAGCACTGTGGAGAGTGACAATGAAAGTGATTCGCATGCAGATGATGCTTAGTGAATTGAATTGAACTAGTTCTTCGGGTGGTCAGACGGATGGCACGAGCACGAGGAGATAATGCATGCCTCATTGCTGTCCGGTGGCTTGGTGAATCAATTCGGACATTGTGCCAGAGTCGCCGAGGCTGTGTGTGTATTGACAATTAGATGACCATTATGTGATTACACACAAAGTGAGTCCGCCACCGTCGAGCTGGTCGGTTCGAGAGCAACGTCAATGGTCAATAGCCAAGCAGTTAGCACTGCGCTTGCTACGCGCCTGTCCCTCGACTGTTGAATACGTGTTGATGTGGTGCCCAATTTGGTCCACCGGTCAGAGTCATCTGCAGTGTCAATGCGCCACAAGGTGACACTCTCCACGCTAATGTTCTGTCCGACACGCAACTTGTGGCAAGTCTGTGATCAACAGTCCACTCCGGCAATTAGAGCTCATCCAAAACACACCGTATACACAAAGTCAGTCATAGAGTGAGCAATGCAGGCCATCTCGTGAGGTGACAGAGACAGCTCGACCAAGCACTCTACATGATGTTACAAACCGAAACAAAAGTCCAAGTGTTTAGTTAATCTATTCCAAAACGTTCAGTTTTAAAGGACGAAGAAGCTTTTGCCATCCATTAGTTCTAGTTGAGACAAACTCAGGTGCCACCCGTGCAATTTAAAACTATTATGATTAAGAAGCATTCGACATTCGATAGCCACTGTGAATAGCACTGTGTGTGCTGGAATCGTCGTGAAACGCCCGCGATGGTCACGAGAAGACGATCTCGGAGAGCAATGAATGAAGTCAACGAGTTGCACACTGATCGAATTGATATTCTACCGCAAAAGAGATTGCGTGGGACTCTCTAATTGTTGGTCTCATTGCGCTGGACATGACCACGACTCAGCACGACTTGGCGCGAGCAATAGAGCACACATCACTACTCGCACTCTGTGCAAATCAATTTTCACTGTCTAGAGCCAGGCTCGTGCGGGACAGGTGTCGAGTTGATGGCTTCACTCGGTCCCCAGCGCGGTATCTCTCGGAACCACGGCCTTAATGAGCCATGATGCGGATGAGTGAATCAAACAGGCGATTTGCATAGCACAACTGTAATTAAGGGTCATCTAGACGGCACGACGCCAGTGGCTATACAAGTGGTCGAATTGACCAACGCGCGCGTGAGCATCTCCTAAGCCATTCTAAGCAAATAAACACTGTTCGGGAGGCAGGCATTAACATAAACACCGGCACAACACGGGTGCCATCGGTGTGTCTGTGTGTCAGTGAACATAGACAGTGGCTCGTGCTAACTACCTGATGCAAACAATGCAGCCAAAGCGATGGTGTGAAAAAACCAAATTGAGTGACACTATTAATAGTGAGCGAATAACAAATGAGCGACATAAACGGTAATGAAAAATGTCTGAATGGGTGGTCCACGCAAATGGCACCTGGAGCTAGTCTCACTCACCTTGAGGCCATTGATCAGAAGACACCATCTACAGTGTGCGGTGTGTGTGTGTGTGTCGACTCGATTCAAATGCAAATCAGCTCATCTCTCGAACCACATACATACAAAGACCACACGGATCAGTGGACAAATCAGTGATTAACGCAGAGAGAAAGAGACCGGCGCCCACCAGTCCGTAGAGATAGATTCTCGATAGCGATAGATGGATATCGCGAGACACGCGAGTTGCTCCACTGGTTTCAAGGTAAATGGATGAGAAGAGAGGATCACAATGAGGGAGAGAGCACTCTGGTGGTGGATGCTGACCGCCAAACAATGGGAAAACGGAGAATCCAGAGGCCGATGCGGCCGTAGACGTCCTTGTCGTGTCGTCTCGTCAGTGAATGGAGAGCGCTATCGAGTGAGTTAAATAAATCACAGATCGGATCGAGAGTGATAAAGTGACCGGGCTTGTCGTAGTCGGCGTGTGAAACCTTTCACTACTGGCCTACTGACGATGGCAACACCACTATCTGGTGGCGCGTGCTGCCAGTTCCAGTGACATTGTCCGAGTCAAGCATGCCAGCCAACTGTATCACGAGTGCCGTAGGTGAGCTCGTTCTGTGCGACTTCCAAATGGGAAAGCCGAGCAAACCAGTCAGAGTGGTGGGACTTGGATCACGCTAATTGGAAGATTAGTATGAATGCGAGATAGTGTCTCTGCGGTGGACTCACGCGCCACTATGGCGTCTGAGTAGTCTCTCGATGTGCATGTGTGCATCGCTCCGATTAGGATGACAATTAGAAAGCCAACGATCCAAGAAGCCGTGTCACGCGCTCTCACCCCGACTCGTGTCATCTGCATGCGCCAGTGTCAATCGGCGCCTGTTACCTCGCCCTCGGTGCCAGCCCGTCTGGTCATCACGCCATCCGCATCCCTGAATAGAGAGCAGTACCGATGAGTGACAGGTCACCATCACAAATTGAGACATGCAACGAAAAGTATATCGTATTTCGATAGTAAGCGTAAATGAACAAAAAACGCCAGTGGTGGGATCGTGTTGAATCATTTAATCTTGAGCACTTCAACAATAATTTTAATACGCACTATCAGAGTTAGATATGCGTGGATCCCTTGATAAGATGGTAGCCGACGTGCAAAACAATTAGACGCGATTATCGAGAGCAGACTAGTCTTTGTTTCTTCGTTTATAACGGAAGTTGACCAGTGCGCAAAGTAGATCATCATCGCAAAGAGTGGTCTGTGCGATGATTGAGTGGTGCGTTCATCGGCATTGGGTCAAGTGCCCCGGTGGGAGGCCGAGTGACACATCAGACAAGATGCAATGTACTCGGCCGGTACTCCAGCACCAGAACACTGCCCAGTGGGTGGATTTAGGCAAGCCAGACAAAAAGGCGTCAATGTGCCCGGGTAGCACATGCTCTCATCATAAAACACAAAGAGTAAGCAAAAATAGAGTACCGAGAGTCGCTGTCCGACCATAGTAAACTTTATTACTGTCTCGAGTGAGTTAGCTGAGTCTCGACTTGAATGGCAGACAGTAGTGATGGTGGTGGTGGTGGATTATCGCACCGATTGTCCGACAATGAAGAGGAAATTGTGAATCGACATAATGCACTCTCCGCCAACACAGGGCACACTGCGCATGATTCTCGAAGAGCAAATGCTACTAGTAGAGCTCAAAGTGTCAACGGTGCCAGTGTGCACCAGAGAGGGCATGGTCATAGTGTTAAGAGGCTTAATTAGTACAGCGCCTAATCGATTTTTTCTTTTATTATTATTAATCAATTGAACCAGACTTGCACAAAGCCACCACTATGAGCACGGATCAGCTGACACCCCGCGAGGGCAAGGGCAAGGCTGGGGAAGAGGAAAGTGCGTCGTTGGCGCTAAGAGGACAATCGAGACAGATCACTGAGTCCAGACAGTGGTGAGTGTGGCGTCTAGGTGACCCAGACAAAACGGAGAGGGATGACCACACTCGATCACACAGGAAGTGTGAGAGAAGCAACCCAAAGTAGCCCGTAGCACGCACACAACAGGTGAATGGTGCAAGCGATGAGTGGTCATCAAATGGGTCTAGTCGATAGCGGTGTCTTGAAACCCATCAAGTCTAATGAGCAAAGTAGACTGGATGCCAGTAGCGCGCGTCAGTATGGCGAGGCTTTGCGCTAATCAACCGCACTCGGTTGGTTAATTGACTCGACAGGTGCCAGGAAACAAATACTCCAATTGACTCAACAGTCATGGCCAAGGGAAAAACTTTCACACGCCACATATCACACCAAGTCAGACTGGGATGCGAGATAGAATCCATTTTACGCTCGCCATATCTCGCAACAGTGAGAATTAGGTGAGATATACTGGCAGAAAGACGCCTTGTGTCCACTATTTGCAATTCAAAGGGCCCACCGGCACTCTGTACATTGTGATTTAATTTCACATCAGACAGAGAGAAACATGCTATCCGCATACACTGGGGGATAAAAAGCTCAATGTATGAGTGAAGATGAGCCTCCCCCTGGTCCATTCTATCCATGGCTGACATGCGTATCGTTCCGCGTGTTAAGCTCAATGAGAATGGCAAATTAATCTTGCAGGTACATTGTTAATGTCAGTTTCCATGTGTCAGTGTGTGTATGAGAGACCAAGTTAAGTAATTCATACAACCATCCAACTTCAAACTCGAATCTTGATTTTTGTTCTTATTTTGGCTTACCCTGAGAGAGGTGTTGAAATTAAAACAAGATGAAGGTTCAATTGCGGAGTGTGGTGATTGCACACTGTTCACTGATGTCACACGCCGATGGATGATTAAGCGTCGATTGGCACTTATGTGACATACGGTATTGGATGAACGAGATGTGAGCCGGATCAGCTGTGCACATGGCACATCGTCACCACTAATGCCGATGGCAAGAGCAGTGCCACAAGTGGTGAAACGCGGGGACCACGATAACATGAGCAACCGTGTGCGCCAAATATCATTATATCATTACTGGAAAATTAAAACGTTGGCACAACATGGAAAATAACGAGCATATCCGAGCCTCGCGAGAAAGTGCCAAGCCGAGTGCGAAAGAGTCTTCGCAAAGCTAATCTTGATTAATGCCAATCTAGACTAGGTTGATTGGTCAAAAAGTGAATAAGAGGGGGAAGCGAGTGAGTGAGTTGAGGGAGCATTTGACAAATTCATCCACAAAGTAACGGTAGTGGTTGCACAAATTTAAAAGTTGACGAAGCAACTTGACACCTGACACAGAAAGGTCAGTGAGGGTCAAATCACTTTTACACGAAGAAGACAATCCTGTCAATCACATAACCCACGTGAAGCTATTGGTGAAGCAGACAATCAGTGTACATAAATCAAGTATATATATGCACTAATATCATAATGATTGAGGATAAAGAAGCTAACCGATCAGCATGATAAATCATAGGTGACCACTGCGGTGAACAACAAAAGTATACTTTGAGGCAACAAGTTGAAAACTACTGTGTGTCTGTGATTCAGACTTTCCAACGGATCATCATTATAGCCAAGAAGAAGAAGAAAAAGAAGAAGACAGATAGACAGCGACACAAAGTCACATACGAAAATTATTCAAAGTTGATATTCAAAGCTGAGACATGTGAGAGTAGCAGAGAGTTTGTGTCTGAGGCGGCACTTCACACTGCCAAAGTAAAAGTGATGGATACAAAAAGAATTGAAAATGAACCACACAGCACATAGAAAGAGAGTGAGAGGGAGAGGGGGAGAGAGAGAACAGTAAGAGGCACAATAACATACAGATTTAAGATGAAAAGAGAGAAAATCACAATAAAAGATAGAAAGAGAAAGATGAGAGTGTGTAAATGCGTTAATCCACACTCGGTAAGAGAATTAAGAGTCGGATATGTGTGTGTGTTATTTATTTCCCTCGCGACAGGTTCTAAATCCACTTTTTTCTGTATTTATATATGCTGTCTTGAGTGATATCGTGCTCTCGTGATGTGTCGAGTTATTAATAACAAAAAAGTGTAGCAGTATTGAGAGTGGTGAAGAGAGGAAGAGAGAGAGAGAGAGAGAGAGAGAGAGAGAGAGAGAGAGAGAGA
>DVQH01000094.1:0-47360 GCA_018231625.1 Papilio phestus
CTCTCTCTCTCTCTCTCACTCTCTCTCTCTCTCTTACTCTCTCTCTCTCTCTCTCCCTCCCTCTCTCTCTCTCCCTATTTTCCTCTCTCTTCCTTTCTCTCCTTGTCTCCCTCTTTCTCCATTTCTCTCTCCATCTCTCCCTCTCCTTCTCTCTCCTTCTCCCTCTCTCTCCCTCTTATTCTTTTCATTTCTCTTTCAATCTCCCTCTCTTTTTCCTCTTTTTTCTCTCCTCATCTTTCTCGTGACAAATCTCCAAACAGTCCATGCATTGACGTCATCATCAAAGGCGTAGCTTGGCAACTCATGGCGTCTTGTTTCAATTACCACAAATCCCACCCATGCTGTACCAGAATTTCTCTCTCTCTCTCTCTCTCTCTCTCTCTCTCTCTCTCTATCTCTCTCTTGCTCTCTCATTCTCTCCTCATTGTCACATTCTTCTCTCTCTTTTCTTTTTTCTCTTTTACGCATTTTTATCTTTTCTCTCTCTCTCACTGCTATTTCTTGGAAGTGTCCTGTGGGACCGCTCGATCCAAACCACGAGACCACTTCGTATTACATACGCATTGAGATAGCATCTATTCTTATTTTTCGCGTTCTCTCTCTCACTTTCTCTCTCTCTCCCTTCCTCTCTCTCACTCTCACTCTCTCTCCTTTTCTCTCTCTCTCTTTCTCTCTCTCACTCTCTCTCTCACTCTCTCTCTCTTTTCTTTTTCTCTCTATTTAATTTTTATTTTTATTTTTTATTCATTCTCACTTATTCATTTTGACTCCAATTGTAACTCTCTATGGATCATTTTCTATTATTGCCTATGTCTATATCTTTGAGTGTTATGCAAGAAATGCGTTGAAACAAGATACTTCCTTATTAAAGATTCTAAATCCGCGAGTCAAAGCATCTTTATACCGAAGAATAGCTTGGGGCTTTTCATCACTTCTCTCACTCTATGCCTTTCTGATGCATTCCTATGAAGTTGTGGATATTGATCAGATTCCTGTAGGCAAATCTGCTATGTTGGTAACCTATCATGGCATATCTCCAATCGACATTGTGTTGCTAGCTAATGTGATCTACCGAAGAAGAGGACGTTTGTTAAGAGGTGTAGTCGATCGAGCACTGTTTGACTTTGCTGGACCTTGGCAGTTGTTGAAGGAGTTTATCATTCCGGGTCCGGTTGACAAGTGTTCCGAGATGATCAAGAAGGGTAGGTCTTTGGGAGAGAAGAGATTTAATAAAATGTCAAATACAATGACTGACTACAAATGGCTTCAAAACAAGTCAACACGGTTAATAATACAGTCTGGTTATAACCTGACACTGAGCTTGACGTTTCTGATTATAATTGTTACAATTTCAAAAATATCAGCTTATAAGGTGTGACAATTTAACGAATAGTTGGCTTATAACTCTACAATTTAAAAAAATTTAACTTATAAGCGTTGATTTTCTAAAATGCTTGCTTATATAAACTTATATTGTTTAAATTGAAAGTCTATTACAAAGACACTTGTCAAGTTACAACCAGAAACGTGCTTAATGTTGGTTTATAACCGGACATTATTTTTTTAACAGTTTAAATAGTAGCCAAAATTAACCACGTTTGATGTGTTAAGGTCATAATGGGAACAATGAGTATTTTGTATAACAAGTCCGGACCCATATGGAGATGGTTTGATAATGAAATATGAAAATGTGCTTTTAGTGTCGGAATACTTCAGACACTTCTGAATGTGTCTGGGAATTATAAAAAAGTTTATTAAAATTACAATTATCCAAATATAGTTTCTTAACATGCTTAGGCTACTTCTCCAATTGTTCGGTGTGAGAAAGTGAAATAGAGGAGAATCATAGAGGTTCTAAAACTTTCCAAAAATGCAAAGAAATAAAATATACTTATAGTACCCGGGCACTTGTGGAAATGTCTCTGTTTGCCCATAATGTCCAATAATGTCTATTTAACCTATATAGTTTAACCCTTTCGCTCCCGAAGGCGCTATCGGGACATATGTATCCCGTTCATTCAATCAGAGATATAAGGCTTATCTTTTACTGATAATCTTTGAAATTGAAAGGGTTAAAATTACTTGAAAATCAATTTAACATTTTAAAAATACAGCGTCGCTTCAACTTTCCCCCAAAACAAATTGCAAACACAAATTAAAGCACAGTGAAAGATATTTAATCACATAATAAAGAAATAAAGATTTTAAATCGCTTCAATTGCCACTATAAAACTACTAGGCAAAAATATCTAATTTACAAGAGTAACTAAAGTGATACGGTGTTGCTTCAAGTTTTACTGAGTTCTCAAGCATTGATTTTTCAAAATTTACTTTTCAAAATTACATGCAAACACTCAGAAAAATTGTTTCACTGTATACTGAAACCATTTTTTTAGTAAAAGTAAAGCAAAAGGGGGGAAAAACATTCGATTATCAAAGCTACACTGCAAACAATGACATTCTAAAAAGTGAAGGGAGTAAAAATTTGAAGCACGACTGTAGAAATTGTAAAAAGAAGCCAAGTTTAAACGGTAAAATTAGGCTAGATTCGACCGAATGGCGAAGTGAGTCGGGTAAATGTAGCGGTGGATGGATGGCACGCGCCAGACGGCAGTGTTTTCGAGTTGAGCTCGCGTCTAGCCACCCATCCGACTGCAACTATGCCATGGCACAGTACCTCTACACCACGCACACTGTGGCACACACCACCACTAGGCGACAACAGTACCAACTTTACCAGCGCACTGCCTGTCTCCCTAATCAGTTGAATCGCGGCTTGGATTCAGTCAAGTTCGTACTTGAACCACCAGCCACTCTCTCCCCACTGTCTGCAGACTCTTCGATCGCAGGTAAGTTCACTTTTTGAGGGTCAATTTGGCCACCCGGCAACCGCCGGTGTCCCTTTCTCTCTCGTCTGATCTCTCGGAGCTGCTATCTATCTCTCAAAAAAAGTGTACTATATTGACAAGTGGTCTCGAGAGTATGCTGACAGTGATAAGACGCTCACACTTGATTGTGCGCTTGTAGAAATATTTATTAGCAAATCAAATTGCCCATTTATCAGCGATGGTGATCAGAGTCGAAATTCATCAAAGTGTTATCAGAGAAAAATAATATATAATAGCCGAAGGTGGCCAGGCGATTGGCTTCGTCACTAACTGTCACTGCAGTAGTCTGATTCATTCATTTCTCTGTTATTTGTAGTGTAATTACGTTCAAAACATGTCGACCGAGTATAACTTTGCCAACAAGGTGGTTCTAGTCACTGGTTCATCCGGTGGTCTGGGTTCCAACATTGCACGAGAGTTTGCCAAGCGTGGCGCCCATGTGGTCATCACTGGACGTCGGCAGGATGCGGTGGAGAAGGTGGCCAACGAATGCAACTCGCTCTCGCCCAATGGCGCCGCTGCCTTTCCCTACGTGGCCGATGTGACCAACACGGCCAACCTCAAGTGTCTGGTGGGTGCCGTGGTGGAGAAGTTCGGACGCATCGACGTTCTGGTCAACAATGCTGGTGGCGGAGCCTTCAGCTCCATCTACGACGAGAAGCTACTGGAAACTCTCGACCATATGATCACACTCGATGTCAAATCGGTGGTGGCTCTCACCCAACTTGCTGTGCCTCACCTCGAGAAGGTCAACGGCGCCATTGTCAACATCTCCTCGATCCTGGGACAGCAGCCGGTAAGTCTTCTTTAGACTCACCTTACACTTAACATTATCTAATAATAATTTATCTTTAGAACCAGCACTTCATGTCAACTCTGCCCGTTTCCTAACTCACCAAACACGTGGCACTAAATTCTTTTCCACTTTTTTGTCTTAGATGTTTTCCAAATATATTACACAATATATAAGGTAGTGTCGCAATACAACAATAATAATGTTTGCATTGATTGTCAATTATTATTATGTTCCACTACACCACACCTCGCCCCACTGCCACTACTCGCCCCACTGCCTCTTTCCTGGTCCCACTGCCTCGATGCCACAATCCGCCATGACCGGCGAAACACCTCGCTCGCCCTACTGCCTCTTTCCGATGCCCCTCTGCCCTGCTCTCTATATATCAAATGCCACCAAAGTGTCAGTGGCAAGTGGGACCGGGTTGCTCTTGGGATCCGGCTTGCTCTCCACACGCCATTTCGCCTTGTGCCTGCCTGCGCTTTGCTTGCTTGCTCGCTCACCCCTTGCCCAGACCTAGAAAACTAACACTTTGACTAACCCTTTCACCTTACACTCTAACCCATGAGATACCATCCAAATCAATCAAACTCCTATGCTTACGTATACGCGCGCTTTTTAATCGCTAATTTCTTTATTACTAATTATAATTTACTAATCTAACCATTACTACTACTAACCTTACTAATCTTACTAACCATTATTACAACTTTTAACTTTACTAACTCTACTAACCATTAAACTAACTTTATAAACGCTAATTTTTTCTGTTATAATTTACTAATCTAACCATTATTACACTTTTAACTTTACTAACCATTAAACTAACATTATTTTTTTGTTATTACAAAGTATTTTTTAATTTTACTAACCCTGTAATGCATTAGAACTATTTTTAATTTATGCTTATAACTTTTTTATTTTAAAAATATTGTTTAACTTTTTTAATTTTATTATAATCATAACATACCTGTCAAATATAATTACTAACTTTAGTACCATTACTCACATATGTATGCCAATTATTATAATAATAAAAACTTTTAATTTTGCTCAATTATATTTTATGTTCAATTTTTTATTTAAAACTTTAATTTGCTTTCAACTTTTTATTTTTTCCGCTAATTTTTGGTTTTTATAATTTCACTCGCTGTATATTCTAACTTTATGTTTATATTAAACTTTGTTGGCTTTGATATTTATTTGGTTAATTTTATTTTTTTCTTCATTTGCTTACAATTTTTGTTTTTTTATTTAATTTCAAATAATATCCAATTCCTTTTCCATCTCCTCTCTCTCTCTCTCTCTCTCTCTCTCTCTCTACCCCTTCCCACTAGATGATTTTTCCCTCTATTCCAATCCAACCTAATACTAACCCAACTGTAAAACTTCCTCAACCATTCCTTTGTAGAAATCCCTTTCCCCCTCCCCTCCCACCCCTCCCTACTAACCCCCTTTGAAATCTAAGAAAAGGCCGCACTTTGAAACACTAAACACAATTGTTATAATAAGGAGTGAGAAGAAAGAGATAATAAAAGAACTTTTCTTAGAGTTATACTCTCTCTCTCTCTCCCTCACTCTCCTTCTATAGGAAAGTGAGACTCAAGAAGTTTATACTGTGTGTGAGTTTTGGTTGTTTACCAGTGGCAATGGCGCATGCCACAGTGGATGACTTTCTAAGTCTGGTTATATAGCTAGGTTTCGGGTTATTACCTACTCTCCTTGTCCAAAAGAACCAATCTTTCAAGTGAGTCTCTCTCTCTCTCTCTCTGTGATTCTCACTCAATGTATTGGCGGTACCGATGGTGGAAGTGAGAATTATTAAAAACTTTAGCGCCCAAATTGAAATTGCATGTACTGTCAACCAACTCTGGTGGTACAGTTTGTGGTACTGCAGTGTGGGAGTTTGTACACTGGGAGAAACTGGTGTGGCTCAGTTTTTTCTCATACTTTGCATTTGCATTGGGGAGAACCAAATTACACCGTGAGTCTTGGTTGTGGACCAATTTTGACCAATTTATGTAAATTGGAAAGCAAAATTGTCGGAGTGAACGAGTGAGTTGAACTTTAATTTTACTAATACCCATGCACACACACATATCAAGCAAAGTGCATCGCTTCAAAGTGTGACTGTTTTGTAAGTACCTGGTCGTGATGTTTGTCAATCGAAAAGTTCCGCATCTTGGAGGGTGACAAACACACACTCACACTCACAAATTTTCTCCTCTATATTAGTTGGGGTGCCGAAGGGCAGTGAAAAGTGGCAGTAGTGACCAAGGCGTCATGTGCGCCCTCTTTGGTGGTCCAGATGCTTCACCATGGTACTCAACACTCTTTGGGGGGTGCTTAGGCACTACACGCCGTCTGCTGCCACTCGCCTGCTTAACATATTATCAGTGTCGAGACGTGAGGATGTGAGTATGTATGAAATCGAGCTCATTTTAATATACATACACACACACATCGAGCCAGTGAAGCACACTGTAGTACATCGGGTGAGCGGTCAGCACACTCCTCGGGCCACGCATGCTCAAGTGACACACCGGTGCGCACTATTCGTTGCACCATTCATTGAGGTGCGCTCCCGGCATGGCTCTCTCCACCATCTTAATTCTCCATATCTGTCCTCCCTCCCTCTTTCTCTCTCTCAGTCTTTTTGGGGGTTATTGATTGTAATTATGATGCTGATGAAGGGCCACTCGAGATGACTCCTGGCTTCCACTTGGATCTCAACTTGACTATATGTGGTACCAAATGCGGGCGCCATGATGAGACTCGCCTCGCTAGCCACAGGCGGCAGGTTGCCCAGATGATGCTTGGTCGCAGCCGGCTACTGCTACTCTCCTACTGATGCTGCTGTCGATTTCGATGATGATGATGATGGTGATGGCCATCATATTAGTCCTGGCTAGGAGTGTGCGCTGCCGGGTCAGCAGACTACTGCAAATCAAATGTGGAATTGAAATCGGATTGTTGACCAATGAACGGCCAACTTTTCTCTATTTTCGAATTAGTTGGTGTTTGTCGTAGTGCTCTAAAGGCTCACTAGGGGACAATTTGTGCGCACATGCTTGGTTCCATCAATTGTGCTCGTCAAACACACAACACAGACACAGACACATAAACGCCCCACGCACACAGACAAATTCATCAGTCTCTCAGGTCAAATAGAAGAAGATGGACCGGCTGGGCTAATTTCATTATTATTTAGCAGTACATTATAGCGAGCACAAGAAAATAAGTTGAACAATGCGAACCGTGCAGACCGACGGTTGCGATCTAGACAGAGACAAAACAACAGAGTCAATATTTGCGTTTTGCTCTTGCGTCTTGTGCCACTTGGTTCTGGTCTCGGGGTTGCATTTTGCTCTCTCTCTCTCTCTCTCTCTCGCTCTCATAGCTGCATGGTTGGAGTTAATTACAGTTTGCTGTGTGACGGTGGTGATGATAGTCAAGGGATCCGGGTGAGACTCAACACACCACACGACATTGTGTAACACATGTGTGCCAAAGTCCACTTGGGATTAGTCCCTAGCAGATTCGACCAATCCAATCTATTTCGAATTCTAATCACTGTCAATCACTGGTGGGATTACCGTGAGGAGTGTGTCATTTTACCATGAAGTGAAAAAACTTTTTAACATAGCAATGATGCACTCGAGTTCTCAGCAACTATTTCTATAGTAATACATTTACCAGAGTACTGATTTGCAATATCAATTGTAACTAGGCAATCGTCGCATTTTGGTCGAGGCCGAGAAACTTTATTATTTTAATTTATATATTTTAGTTTATACTACAATTTGCAATTTTTTACCAAATTTGTCTCACATTGCGTCACATCGAGTTTTGCATGTTCGCAAATACCAAATGTACATAAATGCCTACAAAAAGTGACTCAAGTTTTTTTAGCACATGGTATTTTTGAGCTTTTACAATAAATATTCTTTAGTTCTAGTGTTCAGTTCTAATAGTCTTCGGCATCACTTCGCTTGGCCACGACAACAAGTAACCGGGATCAATTTTTGAAAAAAAATTACATGTCATGCCATCTAGTGGTTTATTCTTCAATTTATTGAATTTGTTAGTATTCAGAATTAATAGAGGAGCTCTGAAAGTGTTTGTTTATGAGATTTGGTTGCATTTGTAGGTGCAAGTAAATCTCTTTTGGATGAATTAAAAGTGATCTGGTGTTGTGGTCCAAGAGCGTGACAATGCTTGTTGTTTGAAACATTCTCCACTCTTGTTGATGATGAATAATGATGTGGTGTTGGTGTTGTTAGTAGGACATGTGGCCACCGCCTCCCCCACCATGTCCTCCTCCATAACTCGGTGGTGTGTAACTTGGCATCGAATAGGTTTTGCAGCTATTTGGCAGTAGTATTCTGTCAAATCAATATAAGTTAATATTGTCTCACACCGGCAATTCAAGTCAAACGCTTACAGATCTTGCTTTTTGCCTTTGCCCGTTTTAAGTAGCGTCGGAATGCCACTGCACGGTTTTCCAAGTAGAATCCTAGAATTCGCGATATGAATTTGAAATTTGAAGCATGTAATAATTAACACGACGACTACTTACATGTCTTCACCTTTTTTGCCACTTTTCATGAAGAACTGCACACTGGGAGGCTTGCCTGCAATGCATTAGTGGAGTCGGGAGGAGGAGCAAGGGACAGAGGGAAGGGGATTAGTTTGACATATCAAGCACTCTGTCATTTTTTGGTGCGCTTAGCTTTGATAAACTTTTTTATATTTCAAAGCTTAGCTGATTTCGGCTGGGATTGTCTGTTCCAATTGATTTTTGTCGTGTTTGTCACACTCTACGCGCTTTTTAAGCCTCGTTGGTTTATTGGGAAGAGTTGGCTTGTCTGCAAGTGGCTAGTGATGAGATTGGTAAAGAGACTGACCGTAGGCTTCACTGGTGGGAAGATGAGGAATGAGGGTTGTGATGCCGAAAAGTAGCATAAATGAAACGGACAAGTGATTGAACTGCATGGTGCCACTAACCAATTGATTTGCTCAATTTCGATGACTTGTCTCATTCCAAAGTGACACTTGTTATATATGCTTCTTAGGCAGAATCGAACCTGCGAGGAAGTGTGTCTCTTTTAGTTCAAATTTGAATGGTCTTTTCGGTTAAAGTTCTAGCGGAAAGGCGACTGTCTCAATGTTCAGCTAAAATGTGTGTCCTAAATGACTTGTTAATTATGTATTTCACACCACACGACACTGCGACCTGTGTCACCACTCTCCACAATTAAATGTTCATCAAATACCAATTAAGCTGTGTAGAGGGGAGTGGGTTTCTTTTGGCCACTTTCTCGGTCACAAGTGGGGTGGTTTGATACGGCTTGTGTCAAGTGGACTAACCGGTATTGATAAGGTCACTGGACACTGACTCGCTTGACCTACTCTCCTTCTTTTTCTCACTCTCACTTCTCTACCTCTTTTTCTTTCTCTTAAATCATAACGATTTTACAACCAACAAGTAGTAGAAAGTTGAGTGTGAACAATGCGTATACTTTAGTATTAAAAAATTTTAGATGTTTCAAGAAAATAAAGTTAATCACAAGAGTGGAATCCAAAAAGTACACCAATTGTATTTTGTAAACTTGCTAACTGGATGAGATTTTTCACTTGGATTGAACCTCACAGTGATTTAGTCTAAATGGAAGGACACTATCAGTTGTTTATCTCGATGTGTGTGTGTGGTGATTGGTTGGTTCGGGTGTGATGATGGTCCACTCTCACACTCGCCTAATTGCTTCCATTAACGCTGGTCTATTTGAGATAATATACATGTGTTGACATTAGTGGCAGCCTGCATTTGGTGCCGTCCATCTTCACTGGCACTTTTAGATAATGATGATGATGATGATGCGCCAGTGCCAGTGGGCGCTTTGTTTGTCTTTTGAGTTGCTGGTGCGAAGCGCTCAAATCGAAGCCCTAGCCTAAGAGTTGAGCCAACTCGAGTTGTCAAGCTAACCAACTCTCCCAGGACCACCAGTGGCAATGTACTCTGTAAAAAACCTGATCATTGCTGATCAAGTGTGCTCTATTTTCAACCAAATAGTGAAATTGAAGTAAATTGTGATTGTGCAAGTGAATTCTCTATTTTCCACTATAACCATGTCATCTTTTGTGTGTGTTGTGTGTGGCACCGTACCGAGTTTAAGTTTTATTCTTACTCAGCATATTTTTTTCTTTTATTCTAATTTTGCATTATCCCAAAGGCATGTTTTAATTTTAAAATATACAACATGGAATGCAAAGAATTTTTTATTAACGATTCGGACGTCATGCGCTTGTCGCGGTCTCTGATCAAAGTTGCACAATCAAACATGAACTGGATTGTTTTAAATTAAAATTTAATCATTCACTAACCAACTCCAAGTAGATAACATTATTGCAATAACATATTGGTAAATGATAAACGATCTTGTCAATAGTTTTGATTTCGGTTTTTTATTGACACTGTGATTAACTTGAAAAAAATATACATACATTATGCATAAATTATGCCAAGAAAATTAATGTCAAGTTTAATTTCTCAAAAAAAAGTAATTGTAGAAGTAAGAAAGCCATTGGATCATTGTGGAGCATCTTATCTATTCTCTGGCGGATCATTGTCTCAATTAGTGTCTAGTGGATTAGCTGGAAGCGATTGCACAACGGCCTGGTGCCATTCCACTGGCCTCTCCATCATTTATTAATGGGACATTGAGCGAGTGGCACGCGGTGGAGCTAACTGGCCCCTACAAGCCACAACCAGCTCATATTCCGACTCGTGTGCTCCAGGTGTCGGTACACGGATGGTAATTTTTAAATAATTAAACCTGATTAATATTTCATTTTTGAAGCTCCTCACTTGCAATGTGTGTGTCTGAGTATCTATAGAAGAACTACAAGAAGAATCGCAGTGATGCTGCCTGCATGCGAACCGAAGGAGAAGTTTTTTGGCTATGATTAATTATTGATATTTTAATTAATTTTATTTGGGAAAGTTTGGCGTATAGGAGATAATGGTGCATGTGTGGTGATGATGATCATTTTACTAGCGTCGTCCGTAGTAGCTCTGGCCATAGCCTCCAAAGTCGTAGCCACCGTAGCCCATGTGGCCATAGCCCGAGGGTTGGTCGTGTTGCATGCCATACTCACCGTGCTCGTATCCACCGTGATCTGTGGGTGACAATTTTGCTCGGTTATTATTTACCTATAGGGATATATTCAAGCCAATTTCATGCTTGCACCACCATCCACTATCATAAAAAAATGAACAACCAATATGTATCGATAACACTTATCTATTAGAATTATAATAAATAATAAAAATATATATATAAGAAGATTTAGCAGTTTAATTAGAATTTATGTGGGTTTATTTAGCGATCCTGGTAAATGGTTTCCTAAATATACTTTCTAATAATATGAAGTTTTGATTTAAGGTATTTTCGAAAATTCCCTAAAAATATTTAATAGTTGCTTCGTTATTTCTGGAAACTTTTTTCGCCATAAAATTCAGGCTTTTTGCTAATTTAAGAAAAATCGTTTATCTTGCATTAAACTCTCATCATTGTGCAAAAAAGACTGAGATGAAACTTAACTATAAAATTTAAGATCCGAAGATTGATAAATACCAATATTTATTTATTTATGTTTCTGGGTTTTTATTGAAAGACCATCTCAAAATTATAAATATTTCAAATATGTTTTTTTAATTATATTAGCAAAGGGTGTAAAAATTTCTTATTAATACTAATTATAATGACACTAGTACTTGAACACTCAGAATGTTCTCAACTTAGATCTCAAGGAAGTGTGTTGTCTACCACAATTTTGGTCCAATGTAGGGCTCTCAGAAAAAACCAAACCAAGAGTTGGTTTTTCCTGTGAGCCCTATCTAATGTGTGGATTGAGAGCGGCACTTACCATAACCTGAATGACCATATCCGTGTCCGCCATAGCCACCATAGCCTCCGTGCATCATGATGGGTGCCATGTACTGCACAGTCTCTTTGGGTTTCTCATAGTGCTTCTTGTGATGCACTGGGTAGGGAATTGGAACGTGGTGTGTCTCCTCGTGACACTCCTGCTCGTGGCCCAGTAGAATCCTATTAAGACAATCAATCGACAAGTGAGGATTTGGAGAGTGCCAGTGGTGCGAGCACCGAGTGCCACTCACATGTCGCCCTTCTTCTTGCCACCCTGCTTGATCACCGATGGCGTGCCACACTTCGAGTGGCTTGGCAATATAATTCTGCACAAGTGGGAGAGAGAGAGAGAGAGAGGTTACATCCGGTCAGTATTGATTCATTGCACACTTGAAATCTAATCAAACACTGCATTTGACAATAGTTCATTTGGCTCTCTTATTTATCTCTGAGATTTCGAATTCAATTTGAAGCAACTTCCACAAATTGCTGTATTTGTAAAAGGAAAAAATTATGAGATGTGTAAGATCTAATCAATGAAGCCTTGCTATAGAATTAGCCCATAGAGACTTTGCTGAGATTTATTGAGATTCGGTTTTGGTGAAACCCGAATGCAATTAATTGGATTATATTAATGATTTCAACGCAATTTTGGTAACTAAACTTGTTATGGTGCAAAATTTTAAACTAGTTTGAAATGCGAGTTAAACTGTCATCGAATCATAATTTTCAAAATATTTTTCTAAATGAAAAATGACAACGCACAAATTAGAAACTAAATTAATTTCAAACAAAACTCATTTTGTTGTGTTGTTATGTTTGTAACAACGAACATGAAGTAACTTACATGTCGCTGTCTTTTCGTTTGCCACCAGTTTTGACCACCATGGGCATCGATTCTGAAGGGAAGAGTGGGATGCGTGTGTGTGGGTGAAGGTGAAGTTTGGGGTTAATGGTCAGTGTGACATTCTAGGAGTAGATTGATTACCACACAGTAGCACAGCGAAGGCTGAGATCGAGAGCACGAGTAGAAGTGAACGAGGTAGTGGTGACATGGTCGGTTAGTCGGTGGGGTGGATTACTTGCTGACATGCGACCGACACTCGATCCTCGATATCACTTTTATATACTCGGTTTGGCATGATCCATGACTCCCAAGTGAAAGTGAGAGTGGGAGAGAAAGTGTTGGTGTCCACCTCGGTGTCACACCGGTGGCATAGACAATGGCCCCAGTGGCGAGTCATTGGTTAAGCTCAGTTAAGCACCAACAATGAAGATTATCAATCACAGCAACGCGCCGCGTGGAGCCTGGCCAGTGTGGCCAGTGATTATGACTCTCATTACCAGCGTAGAGTCACCGCCATAGAGCTCGCTTTTCTCCCACTGCCACACATTTCCGTTTAGCGACTTAATTACATTCAATCAACACGCTTCTGATCACACTTAACTCCCTTTATGTATGTGTACGTTTGGGCTTTTTCATGCTTTTAATCATCAAGTCAGTTTCAATGTGACAGTTTTCAATTTTTTCCCCTTTTGTTGCCTGTGTGTCTTTCCTTCTATCTCATCAAAAGGAATCTGCCTAGAAAGAGAGATCTGCTTCACTGGATTCCGATTGTTTACTTGATACGTTTGGGTGTGTGTGTTTGGTATATTGTATATTCATGTAAAATGAACGATTTGGGTGGCCAGTGGGATTAGATAATAATAATCATAATATAATTAATAACGCAAATTAAATTTTTTATTGTTTTATCTGGTCATTTTCGCAACACAAGGCAAGCTGATCCAAATGTCATGGAGCATGTATTTCCTGGTGTGTCTGTTGGTGTGTTGCACGATGACGTGATCCAGTGACAATTATTATGACTTAGAATTGGTGCCACTGCCAGTGCCAATGTTGCTTTTGTGTATATGTGTCATTTGATGCCTCGCAATCATCAAAAATTATATTTTCTCAACGTCCGTGCATTGTCCTTTTAATGATTTTTTTGAAATAGTCTAAATTTTTTCATAGAGTACATTGTTTAGATGATTGATGCCTGAAAATGACTCTATAGAGTTGACTAGACATTGGAGAACATTGGTTACATTAGTGAATCGAAAGGCTCGCTCTCGTGATGATGTGCTTGATTGATATTAGTAATGATGTTTGGAATGTGATGCAATGCGCTCGGCATTTGCTAATTGATCTCACTAGTAATTTGATGGCATCTAAGTTTCTTTGTTTTGATGAAGTGTTTGGTTCACTAAAAGTCAATATCAGAAACATCGCTTCCATCAAGCAGTTCACTAGCCAATTTGTCATGCTTCTCCTCGTACAACTCTTGAATGCGATTCTTGATGTAGAGAAAAGCTCGATGAATCACGTTGGATGACTCGAGTCCGGTTTCGCGGAGAACTTCTTCGAAAGGTCTCACAATGTGATCGAACATGGCTGCCTCGATGCCTCGGGCCACGTGCGAACGAACCATTTTCCACAAGAGCTCGTCGATCATCTCGAGATCATCAAGATTGTCAAAAAGCATGTTGAGCATATAAACCACGTTGACTCCATGTGCGCGCAAACGTTCACTAGCAATCTTCTCTTCGGGTTTAAAACCAAAGTTTTGTTTGTACTGTGGATGTAGATCGAATAATCTGAAATGATAATTTAACCTATTAATCTAATAATCTAAATAGCAATTATTTTTAACATAACAATTAATTTCACAATACTTAGAATCTACATTTTTATAAAATTAAAGTATAGGAGATTAGATTGATTTGAATAATGTACCCATACGTGGATTGAATGTTAATAATGAGATTACATGTGAGATATCGATTAACTGGTAGGTTTAAAGTGTATCAAGTTTAATTAATCCCCTTTGAGTCTAAATTGATCATTTAGCCATAGATTAATTGGTGTTCGGTGCCCTTGACTCAAGTTAACTCTAACCAAGTTTGTGGTGAGACTTTATTATGATTGACATTATGACTACTTTAAATTCGGTCACCTGGTTAGTACTTGAATGAGTGTAAGTGTGCGAAGGATTGAGCAAGCAAGAGCAAACCTTTGGAAGAGTTTGAGTCCGAAGCAGTCTTGGCGAGCATTGTCGCGGGCGACCAACGCTGCCCACTGTTCTCGCAGTGTGTCTACTTCTTGATCGGTGAACTGCACGTTCATAGTGTCACGCTTCTAGACAATGCGGCTTGATTCGGTAAGCCAAGCACAAGTCCGCCAATCCAACCCCAAATCGGAGTTTAAGTCAGGATTTTCTTTCGTTTCTGTCATTTGGATGACAAGGAGAACCCATCTAGCTGCTTTTTTCTCTATCTATCTATACTAAATATATCATCATCACCGGGAGCTGAAAGGAGAGAGAAATAGAAAGTGAGAGAGAGAAGTTGTATGATAGTTGGGCGCACATTATCGTAGTCACGTCGCCCCATACAGTTGGTCTACTAGAGCACAATGAGAGTGGCGTAAAGCAGACGTAGCACATCGGTCATAATGGCAGTTTGCTGTTAACCCTCCAACCACTGAACTTGCACTTGAACTTACCTATAGGGTCTATAAGTGTTAACCACATGGGCGCGTAAACTGAATATATTTGTGTTGTATTTATCCCTTTGTCTTAGAAGCTTGAGTTTGGTGTACAGAGAGAAATTGCGATTCTTTTCAACGCTTTTCGCTTTATTCCATTATTGCACATAAACTTTCATATAAAAATAGTTTTTATTTGTCTCTGGCATGTGTGTGTGTGTGTGTGTGTGTGTGTGTTGTGTGCGACTCTCGCTCTTCTCTGTGAGTACGCGCGTAGAGTATCGAAATGAGATCAAGTGCAAGGTGGTGACGTGCAGAACGTGCTCCGAGTGTTCGAGGCCACCTTCTTAGGCCTTGTACTAGAACCTGCTTTGCAGGAAGTACCCGGAACTTGTTCTACTAGCTTGGGGGCAACTTGAAGAATGGCTTGAGTAGACCCAATTTGGAAGGGGACTTTTCGGGCTTGCGACTGAGCTGTGGTGGCAGCGGTGGTTGGGCTTGCAATGAAACGATCAAATTACGCTTTGCTAGTCGATGTGCTTTGTTTAGCTGGAAGTAACTGCCCATTTTTTGCGTGTCGGTTTCCAGTTGGGCAAATTCGCGATCAAGTGCGGTAAGAATATAGCCAAACGCTTTGTGCCATGCTACTGCAGTTTTCTTCGTGAACACTTTGGTACCGAGCTGTTCTTGGAGCTGCTCGATGAAGATATCGCGTAAGTGCTCAAACGCAACCATATTCACTCGACGCCGGTAGTGGTTGCGTGCTAGCCTCTTGAGCATTTGTTCTAGTGTGCTTGGATTCTCAAGGTTGTCCACCAACATGCCGATTGTGTACATCACATAGGTGCCGTGTGCCAACAGGCGCTTGTTGATACGCATCTCCCGCAAGGGTACCTGCGAAAAGGTGATTGGGATGTCTTTGAACGACTTGAACTGCCGCTGGTAGTCTGGATACTTGGTGAAAAATCTATAAAAACAATTATGAACTGAATTACACATGCAATTATAAAAAGTTGGTTGGTGTAATAAAGCACTTTTTATGGCTGATATGTCAAACATGGCATTTATTTCCGAAGAGTTCTGTCAAATTCCAATTAAGTTTGAAACCAACCTAATAAATAGATCCGCCCCGTTGACTTTGAAACGTGAGATATCGGAACGCAGCACGTGCCATGTTTGACGAATCAATTCGATTTCCTTTGTCGTAAGTCTTGCTTCATCCTGTGATTTATGTTTGAAGAACCGTTGCTTTAGTTGTTGGAACATAATTGAACTGTGCGAAATATATCAAATATCTTTGCAGTTTCTTAGATTGTGATAGTTGACAAACAAGCTCGCGACGAAGATGGCAACCTGGCAGGGTGATAGGAGACGTCGAGAGACAGCTGAGTGGTGTGTGCAGAGTTGCCTCTGGCGCGTGATGATCTTTGCTAGGCGGCACTTGTGCCATGCTTGGCTCGCACTCTTCACCGCTAATTCGTGCACACAGACACACTAAGCCACACAAACACACACACTTAACCAGGGCCACTCCAGATCGAGAAAGAGGGGGAGAGAGATACAACAATTCTACCGATACACCACACTGGCGCCAGCATGCCCAACACCCAATTGTTGCCATCATTCTCCTTGGTGGCATCATTATATATATTTTAACCAAATTTGATTATTTATGACACATCAATTCATTCACTAATCATACTTGCACTCTTAGTTAATGTTGTTATCTTATTATAATGACTTGTTATCTTGATTGACAATCTCGATGTTGCCAAGTTCGTCATTATAGAGGTATATGTAAATTTAAGCTACGCTCTTGTCGGATATATCCGATTTCTTAGGTTATTTTAGGATTAAATTAAACTTGTTTTTTTTGTTTCGTTTGTTACCACAATGCAAGATAAATATGCATTGATATTGCACAATTATAGCAGTAAAAGACGTATGTGTTGATGGAATTTTTCTCTTTATTTGCTTTCAGGTATTTTGAAATTGAACTTTGCATTAGTTTTCTAGTGGAATCAAGGTGCATTGAGTTTGGGGAAATTTCCCATTGAGTTTGTTGTCAGTCTTAACAATTTATCCATTAGCTTGACGAGTGTTGAAATAACATTACTACACAACGTTAATTCTTGCTTAAAAGCTTATCAACATATCATTTATCTTTTCCTATACTAAACGACCTCATTGTGATTAGGTGAGCAACCTGTTGCCACGCACAAGTCTGGTTATGATTCGTCACGTTAGATTCCACAAATCAGTTGATTAGTCTAGTCGTGTTCGACATAACTAATTAGTAGTCTGGCTCACCTGATGTCATTGCTTCAAAGCTCATTAATACCTCAACTGTATGAGGAAGGAAACATTAGCTCGGACTTTAGTGTCGACCACATTTTTGTTGTATTCAATTTTACTGTTTCCTGAACATCAAATTTGGGTTTAATTTTCTTTCTCGTTTTAAGTGGAGCAATAAAAGTAGCCTTGGTAACCGAGAGAATGGGGGGTTAATGGTTGTTTTGTTTGGGGTTGAATTAGTAGAGTGAAGTGTTCCGTAAAGTGGCAGTGGTATTTCTACTACTAGTGAGCATGATGGGATCGGTCAATGTGAGCTTAGCTCGGCTAGCTTGCGCATATCTCTGGTCCACAGACTGTGCCATAGTGTTCACTGCATCATAACCCTATAGCTATGCCATAAGCCACACACATGGCTAGTGGCGTGGCATGTTCCCTTCTCTCTCTCTCTCTCTTTCGCTATCATAGTTGCGACTTGCGAGGACTCTCCATCGGCACATTGCTCATAGTTTGTTTAGCCATAAAACACACTCGCTACTACCATGGAGTTTCATTGAGTGGTTGCCTCTCGACATGGTGGCCAATACCCTTTGCCTCCCACTCTCCCTCTCATTCTAACTTTTTCTCTTCTACAAAGTCACGTGATTGCTTTGATTTTTTTTGTATTTTAATGTAAGTACAAAAATAAGACAAGCGTAATACTTTAACGTATGGTTTGTAGAGGTTGACAAGTAGGATTAGTTAGAAGCCAAAGATGGATGTTCAAGAGGAGGAGATTGTTCGAAGCGTCGAAAAGATGCGCCAGTGGTACGAACTAGCGCAACGTGGTGAACTCCAAATTTCTATGAGTGATTACTCCAGCGTCTGCGATCTAATGGACAGGTACCAAGAACAGATTACCGGAATCCAAGTTACTTCCGAGTTTGAGCAATTTTTCAACAAGTACGAAGAGATGTGTTCATGTATTATGCAAGCTTTGGTGGTTTCATCTATCAATGAGACCAACAACAAAAGTTTAGAACAGATAGAAGAAAAGCAGCTAAACAAGAACAACAAAGAACTGATTAAAAAGTGTTCATCAAGTGAGTTAAGTAACTACGATCGACTGAGTGATCAACTTTCAGACGAAACCCAAGTCGAACCGAAGGGTGCAGTGTCCAAAATTGTGATGCACATTGAGGACAAAAGCGAGGCAACTTCGCAAATAGATTCGATTCCTGGAAAATGCTACCATGGCGAGTTGCCCAGCAAACTTGTGTATTTCAGTGGTAATCCGGACGATTGGTTCATTTTTGAAAGAGTGATTACTAAAGAATTGTTGGAAAGCAACCTAGAAAAGTGGAAGAAATTCATCTATTTCAGCCAGAGTTTAAGCGAGGGACCACGTAAAATGATTTCTCGTATAGATCCCTACGACCCCCAGTGCTTAAACAAAGCAATAAATCGACTGAGACGATGCTACGACGTGGGTGAAGCATCTGAATCAGAGTTGTTGCGCGCGATTCAGAGCATGGCTACCTTCAAAATGGACTCACTTGCCACTTGGCAGCAACTGCTCAACATGGCAGTCCGTATTGAATCACTTTCTAAGTCCGAGCTGCTCAATGTGGGCCAAATAGTCCAGGTCTTTCTTCGATGCTTGCCCGAAGGCTGTGCTAATGATTTCAACCACAATAACACTTCACTTGACTCACTGATTGAGCTGTTTCGCAGTCGAATCCGGTGGTTGAAACTGACCGACAATCTGGAAGGATCCACAACAAACAGGGATCTTTCCAGCAAAAACGAAAAATCGTTGTGTTGCCCTATATGCAAGTTGCTCAAAAAGAATCTTTTCCATCCTGTGAGCAACTGTCGCAACATCGATGAGGCTATTCGTTATCTTGCATCAATGACTTTGCCTCAAGATAAAGAAGATGCTGATTCAGTTGCACAGCAAAGCTCAGCAACTAATAAAGTGCATCCAGAGCAGTCTTGCAAAGAAAAAAAATCTGTTAAATGGAAGGCTCGCTTAGCTATCATGTCTGAAGATGACAAAGCTTTCTACTACAATGTGAATTTGGATATCAATGCCAATCAGTCATCGATAAGCTCTGATGAATGCGGGAAACTGGGCGTGGAAGTTGGCATTGATAACCAAGTCACCTTGAATTGCGGTTTAGGCTGGATCGTGATGCCTATCAGCTTCTTGGTGAAGAGTACCGAGGAGACTGGAGGTCTTCCAGTGGTACTAGGCCGCAGTGCCGCCTTTCACTTTCGCCTCTGGGTCGACCAGAACTCGGAAGAAGTGCAGCAGAAGCTGAAGATCCGCGAGTGCGAGGAGATGCCAACGCAAGAAGTGGTGGTGGGCGATATCAAACTACCAGTGCGACCATTCATGCCCAAGACTCCAATCGACTGGCTCATCGAAAACGGCGTGCTCAGTCCGTTCAGTCCCAAAGTGCAGAACAGTCATTCAACATCAAACAATGAACTGTCACCCTTTTTTCTTGAGTTCGGAGAAAACAAAAAATTCTGGCTGAGAGATTCACTGCCCACTTACACGATGCAAGAACTCAAAGCACACATCGAGTCTTCTCCTTGCAAGCTAACCTGCTTCGTTTTGCAGCATCGAACCAATACATTGATGTTGTGGGTCAAGCCCGACAATTGCGAGAGGTACACCATTCTCTCGTTGCCGCTAGAACCACAACAACGAGATGATCTCTTCACACAGCTCAAATCTTTGCAAGAATCCCTATGAACAAGTACTATTGTACCATTTTTATTTTATTATTTATGTCTTAAAACTATCCACTTATTTTATATGATCATATTTAACTTTAAAGTCTAAAAATTCTTATTATTAATAAAAAAAAGTTCTTATTATTATGTATTTTGGAAATTATCATTTGAAGTTATTTGCTTATATCAATTCAAATTAATTCGTCCAAGTTGAATGATTCAGATAAAAAGTTACTTACATTAATTAAAGCAATTCTGTTTACAAATCAAAATATATTCGTAACTTTAATTTCTGGCGTGACTTTAGGATGCTATTTACTTCTGCATACTTTAAACATCTAAAGATAAATTCAATCGTTTAAATACTTTCAATTGATTTTTATTTTTAATAACTTACGAATGCAGTATTATATTATTGTTTTTAATCAAATCAAGAAGAGGAGTTGAATGAAAAGTTGTTGCTTTGTAAAGAAGTGAGAGTGTAGGATAATTGGGTCTATTGTTGCAATATGAAAAAACCTTATTATTGAATGTTATCTTTATTAACTTACGTTAGTTTTCAAGTTGTTGTTTTTCAGCAAAATTGTTGTTGTAATGAATCAATCATTGTTTTGAAAAAGAGTTGGTTAAAACATGAGTCTGTTTCCACCTGATTGGTGTGAGAAGTGGAGTTGTCATGCGCGCGAGTCTGTGCGACTCGGCTCGCCCAGTGGCGCTCCTCACAGCTGGCCACTGTCTGGCAAGGCGTCCATCGCACACTGGCCCAACCAACCTTGACTTCGTTGGCTCACCACCCCAAAGCCTACTACTCCGGTGGGTGAATGAAAAAGCTCAAAAAAGCGGCAAGCAAAAAAACCATGGCCTGTTGAGCTTAAGGCCGGGCGAAGTCCACGAGAGTGTGCAGTGTGCGGCGCACCCCTCCTTGGGTACTAATCTCTCCACGTCGAATGTCTCCTTGACAGCCCTCACAAGACAGGAGGAAACACCAACGACGCTAGCACAACGCACTGCCAACAAAGCCGCATCACGCCGATTGGACTGGCACGCCCACAAGGACCGCTGGAGCCCTATGATGTCACTGTAAAATTGTTTGGTGTTCACTCCCCGTTGCTGGTTATCCTGCTGGTTATGATCTGCTGGTTAGCAGGTTTGGATTGCCTGATACGATAGACCTACTATAGAACAATAGAAGAATGGCTACGTCTAGCTCGGAAGCAATACGTAAAGGTGTGGCCAAGGTGGCCAACTGGTTTCACCGGGCCAAGGACGATGATCTGATGTTATCTGAAGAGGCCGAGGTGAGGAAGACTATTCAAGATGTGCGTGAGTCCTACCAGAAGCAACTATTCTCTACCGATGTCTCCACGCAAGAGATGGTGAGCCAAGAGTTGATGGAACAGTTCAATAGTCGTGCTCACTCGCTTTTTGAGTACTTCAAGAAGAAATGGCTCGAAAGCAGCAATAATAAGAGTGAATCGGGCTCGCATCAAAACGGCCACTTTAGCCTCGAATCGCTTTCTTCTGCTTTACCTATTCACACTCAATCAACTACTGGTAGTACTGTGGTGCTAGAACCAGAGATATTTCCCTTTTCCGGCAAATCCTACGATTGGCCTTGTTACATGTTTTTGGTAACCGAAAAGATACTGAAGAGTTCGGCTAGTAATGGTGTCAAATACTGCCAGATTTATAAATCATTGAATGATGAAGCGAAACGATTGGTGTCGCACATCAAACCTACAGACGATGATTGTGTCAACAAGATGTTGACTATACTAGAGCACCGATACGAGGTGCCATCGGAAATTTCAACTACTCGCATTCTTGAGGTTATCGATGCCTTACCTATGGTGGAGAAATACAATGCCGACGATTGGAATCGACTGCTCGATCTGGCTATTCTGGTTAGGTTTCGCAACGATGGTGACCAGGGCGGTTTTCTTCGCAAAGCAATCCGATCACTCTCCTCGAAGCTGCCACTTGATTGTCGCTGGTCGAGTTTGTCTATTTCGATAGATGATATGATTACTCACTTGAAGAAAGAGGTTGGTCAGAGTTTAGTGGAGAAGAAAGGAGTAGCACCGAGCAAAACTTACTCTGCCACGTTGCCGCTACCTACACCACTTGGTCCACCCACCACCGGTCTCATTTACCCCCCGCCTTTCGTTGCAACCAGTGTCAATCCGAACCCAAGCCAAAGTTCGAAGCCTAACCAGATTCAGATGATGTCTGAATTTCAGTGGTTGTTGGAGAACAAGCCATGTCCGGTGTGTTGGTACACAATCGGCATTGCTCGCACTCATCCTGTTCTCTTCTGTCGCAACATCGAGGAGGCTCGCAGCAAGGTGGACGACGATAGCTACGAACATCGACCGTCCAATAGTCTGATGGACGGCAAGAAGAAGAGTTCCGCAAGTCAGCAACAGTCGAGCACATCACAGCCTTCTGGCCAGACACCATCTCAGATGCGGGCTAAGCCCACTCCGAGTCGTTTAAACTGCTAGGCCGACCTAAGCTCACCTTTCGCCTCGAGCTTTTTGTTAAGAAAAAGTACTACACTTACGAAGCAATTGTTGATCGTACTTTCGATCATGCATCGATTAGCGTGCAACTTTGCGAGGCGTTGGGTATCACATACGAACGTTTTGAGCCCAAAGACAAAGGGCCTAAAATGAAGAGCTTAGGTCGGCTTCAGCTGGAGTGTGCCATTGGGTGGTTCCAGCGACTGATTCGTTTTGACGTGGTACAACCATTGGACAATGAACCTGATCATCTGTGGATCGGCCAGTGGGCGTTGCGTGAACTTTCTCTCTGGGCCTTTGAAAACGAATCTCTTTTGGAACAACGTGTCACCCAGTGCACCGAGCAAGAATTAGTTGATTTACATGAGACTATTCAAGTAGGCAATTCGAAACTCGAAGTAAGTCAATTAAAAATAAACGACTGCAAGCTTACGCCAATCCAGTGGATGCTAAACGAGAAGATATTGCTGCCCCAGAAGCCAAAACTAGAGCCAAATGGACCGAGTTCGTTGTTTGCAATACGAATCGAGAGTCGCGACTTTCTGTGGCTCAACCATGAGCATTGTTACTTGTTCGACTTGAATACTCTGATCAATCAGTTAGAAAGTGTGGAGAACAAGTCGTTGAGTAACACTGTTTTTCTTCATTTGGTCGACTCTCATAGAAACGAGTCATTGTTGGTCAAGCTTAAAGGCACTGACTTCTATGGTGTGCTGCCATTCCAGAACTCTACTCAGATGACACGTATTATTCAGAATATTTGTAATGCAATTAATTCAGACTAGGCTACACAACTCGAATCTACATTCCAACTATCAATTATTTTATCTATCATTAATATCTCTCTCTCTCTCTCTCTCTTATATGTTTTAATGCAAATTATGTCTGTCATTTCAGTTAATATTTATTCTATAATATTTAGATACTTTTCTCTATTTCTACTTTTTGCTTTTATGTATTCTTATGGCTTTTATATGAAGTATGTTTTATTTCCTATATTTTCTTGTACTAGTTATATTGACTTTCAATTGTATCTGCCTTAGTTTACGTAATTTGGCGACACTTGTTTTGCGAATTATTGTAAGAGCAAATTCAAATTGTATTATTCATACTTGATGTTCTTCTTTTTGCCCTTTTTTATGAGGTTTCCTTCATATTATATAGATGTCTCTCTTGTCGTACAAGCATGATACTGATAAGTTGTATTACCAAAAATATGATGGAAATAATGGTTGGTTTTATTATCAGCTTCATGATACTTGTCAACCAATAATAATAATAATAATGCTAAAGAAATTTCAGTTTTTATTATTAAATTACTAACAAGTTTTTTTCTAATTTATTTAGCTTGCCGTGATGGTTCGAACGAGAGTGATCCAACGGGTTAGGTGGTAGAGCGTTTTAACAGCGAGACCCAAACTAAGGTACTGGCAAAGTGGTTCTAGCCACCATGCTCCTTGAGTCTTGTCTATTTGGTCGACGTGATTCACTACCAGGGTGTAGAGAATGGTGACAATGACAAAGTCGGCCAGTGAGGAAAGCCGGAAGTAGATCTCTTCTCGGTTCAGTGCCACTCGACGCCACACTCCGCGATTTTGATGCTCACTGTCCGACTGTATCGCTATCGAGTAGGATTGGCGACATAGGTCGCACACCGTGCTTCCACTGTTCAGTTGGTGTTGCTCGAAACACTCGAGATGGGCGTATCGCAGCGAAGGGTGGTGACATCCGCACACTCGGTACAATCTCGCCGTCGACTGTCTACCTTGACAAAGACAGAAACGACAGTGCACTGATTGCTCGTCACTCATCGATCTCGATTCTGCTTGCTAACCCGCTTTTACTCATGCACTCGATTTATGCTCATTTTTGAACATGATTCAATTAGAACTAATTCAATAATTTTTACAAGAGGGCCTGCGATAAAGCGCCGTCTGCCGCCGAGTTAAACTCGAGTTAATTCGAAGGGTTATGTAAAAAATTCGAATCAAATCGAGCGAGAATTTGAAAAGTTCAAATTCCAAATTAAATTGACTGAGAATTTGAAAATTTAGGCACAAAATTTGAACCGAATCGGAATATAACTCGAATCATAACACAGAAAGTTAGATTCAAACCGGTTAAGGATTCGAATTACAACAGTGAAAGTTAGATTTGAATCGGTAACGAATTCGAATCACAGCAACGAAAGCTGAATTTGAATCGGTTAAACATAGTGGAAGTAGCGCAACCCTCACAGTACTTGGGTAGCAGAATACCAAAAAATGACAGAGCATAGAACAAAGAAAACCACGACCATATTATTCATTAATTATTAATTTAATATATAGGAGATTATCCATTGATTTAATGTGCAACAGTTGAATCTCAATTTTCAATTCTTGCATTACTCCTGTCCTCAATTCGAACAATAAATTGTATTAAATCCGTTTGCTTAGTTGACATGACCTGTGTGTCGTTTCGCATTGGTCAGGTGATGGTTACTATTTGTAGTTAGGTATGCAGGCTAGTGATCGTAAATAATGTGAGCTTAGTGTTACGCTGATTAAGTCTCGCGGGTACACATATACAAATCTTGTTGTGATTTATTGATTGAGGTCATCACCGTGTACTTTTTCTTTCTTTTTCTTGTTCTTAGCGATATATTTGGAGTTAAATATCAGTGAATAGTACTGAAGGATTTCTTTTATTATTCTCATTTAACAAATCTTAAAATCCGTACCACTAAGATTATGAGAGATTGAGATTAAATGTAAAGTTTGCAACAAAATGGTGTTGCCGTATGGAAAGAGGTTGCCGTGAGTGAGAGCAACGATTGCGTTCGGTGACGAGTGATAGGGACACCTGGAGACGAGTTGGCCAGGGCGTCTCCAGTGGCACTACACACCACCAGTGCCACCAGTGACTCTTACCGACAGTGCCAGGCGACAATCACGCTACCGAGTCATCGCGACGCGTACCTCAACTTGGCACTTGCAAGTGCTGTGACTTGCATCGTGGCACCGTGTGTTGGT
This sequence comes from Papilio phestus, assembly GCA_018231625.1. Classification (NCBI taxonomy): domain Eukaryota; kingdom Metazoa; phylum Arthropoda; class Insecta; order Lepidoptera; family Papilionidae; genus Papilio; species Papilio phestus. The sequence continues at coordinate 25,697 of DVQH01000094.1, forward strand.
GTGTAGGTGTGTTCACTGACTGACCATGGGCCAGCTGATTAGCCACGATGACATCATTCCATATGATGCCAACGCCTGGCGTCGCCTCAGTTCATCCTACCTCAACCATCTACTGGTCAGTGGCGACCGTGAGCATCTTAGCCAAGACGAGCTCAACCAACTGCTTCGTCGACCAAGACGACACTCGATTGCTAATTTCAACCCTCGATGGCTACGCGAACAGAATCAACGGGTAATAGGACCTGGATTGAATCGTGGTTCGGGTCTTGCCGAACACCAACCACGCAAGGGTTTTGGTCCGACCCATTTTACCAAGAACCGACAGATGCAATTCCACTCGATGTCTCACCTCTCACCTCGGCCAATTCGACCTGCCCCGCCAGTTCCAAAGCAGGATCAAAGTAAAGATGATCTAGATTCTGCTGTGGGACGATTGAAAGAAACTTTGATTGGACAATCTAACAGACGCCATCAACTTGGGCCAAATCAATATCAGCGATCACGTAGTGCGGTGGAGAGGCGAATTACAGAAGCAAAGTTACAAAATGAACCCAACCGAAATCGTATTCGGGAAGAAATGATGCTGGCACAGGGCGCAGTGCGTAACTTTCCAGTCAAGATGCCATCAGAATCTTCAAAAAACACATCTACAAAACACAATGATTTGGGTAACACAAGAGATTATCAGGAAAAAGGCGGTGTGTATGCTACTAAAACTGGGACTCGTAGTGGAGCAAGTTACACAAAGGGTTTCAATCAATTTGACTCACCTCGCTCAAGGCAAAGCGATTCAAGCAAGTCAAGTGATACGCACTACTTACAAATAGACATGGATCGTTTGAGGAGCTCCAATCGAGAACAGACCCGAGGTACCACTCGCATCGAGAACACTTCTACCCCTAGTCCAAGTAATTCACGTTCAACCAAGGAAAGTCATCAGTTCCGAACCCAACTTGCCGATGAGCGCTTAGTGCAACGACCGATTAATGGCACTAACGAAGTTTCTGGCTACTACGGTAACCACCACCATGACCACTTTGATCACCACAGCAGTATTCCACAGTTCAAACTAGGCTCAAGCCAACCAATGGGATTGGACGCCTCTAACAGTCGTCATCCGAATGCACCACTGTTGCGTTGGAATGCAGGTTGGGACGAGGCTGACCATGAGGACTACGCAAATGATGACAATAATGATCGCTTCCGAAGTTCATTACGAAGTCGTACCAAAGTTGGTAAAAGCCCAAGCTTAAAGCGTCGCTTGCCGCACAATCCAAATGACATGTCTACCACGCTTCACTACATTCCTTATCGAGGGTACTACCTTGACCCGAATGACACCTATTACTCCAACTACTACCAGAGTTTTGATCGACCTCGCATTGGCTTTACGCGAATTCTCTTTATCATGCTAGTAGTGATTAACATTGCTTGTACGATTTGGAATAGCATCTACATGCATTTTGCAGTAATCAAACTAGAGCTTGGCGAACCAATCGAAGGTATGTCAATAATGGAACAATATTGGCGGAGTTTAAAACATATTATTACAGGTCGCTTGTATAGTAAATCCTATACTGAACGAGGCGTGTGGCAAGGTCTAGTTATCACGAGTCAGGTGCTCAACTGTCTCTTCTGTATGGTGGCCATCTACGCCTCACTGGTGAATCGCTACTGGCTCATCTGGTTCTACACACTTCTCATGTTCATGTTGGCTGGCTTCGGTGCTTTCAGTGAACTAGTACGCGGCAGTGTCAGTGCCTGGCTTGCACCTTTTCTCTGCGGCACCGTTTCGATAGCCATGACCCATCAGATAGCCATCAATCAGTGGTCTATTTAGTTCATCCATCACACTTATCATTCGAATTTATTTCATTATTACGAAGCATTTTTTGTATTATTTTATTTTTAAAAAATTCATTTTTAAAAATTAACATACAAATGTAAAGTGTGAATGTGATGAATAGGTTTGTTTAGTCGAATCGAGCTAAATCTCGTTCGTGATCGTCGAGAAAGGTCTCCATGGTGGGTGCACCTTTCTGTCTCAATCGCAGACCTTTACTGATGCGGTACTCTTCGTCCTCATTGCGCTGCATGAGAAACATGATTACGGAGAGAGTGGCACCGGTGAAAGGAAACACAAAACAGACAATAGAACCTCGTAAGTAAAGGTTGAGAATGCCAAAGAGAGAGTAAATGTAAGACAAAACTGCAAGTGCCAGAATCAGGTTGAGGTTTTCGTTCCACACACCAGAATAGAGAAAGTAGAAGGTAAGGAGGTCGGCAAGAATGACCACGGCCACTGTCCACCACTTCCAGGTGGTCACACCCGCGTACGCCCGAGCATCGTCGATCTTAGCGTTGTACTCCCACTCAGCTTGCTCAAAGATGAAACAAAAAATCCAAATCGAGGAAATAAGGTAAAGAAGCATGATCAAAACTAGAAAGTATTTAACGAATTTGAACTCATCCGAGCGCGCATCACTCGCCTCGCCTTCATAGCGATAGTTGTAGACGCGATCCTTGGCCACCATGGTCTACGCACCTCGAGTGGATGGCAATCACTGCTCGCCATTTTACCTCATTTCATCTCATCTGGCCATTCCGAGCGGCATCACACAAAGGCGAGCACCCTAATTGGTGTTTTATGAGGAGAGAGAAGTGTGGTTGTCGAGGTGATAGTTCCGTTGCTGTCACCATAGCCAGCGCATTACACTTCGTCTCTGACACTCCCCAGACTCTTTGCGACTGAGTTTTCGAGTAATCTTTTTGGTTAACATACAGTGAGTATCTAACTGCCTTACATTGTGGGAGAGAAAGGCTTGTAAACCAATGCGAGTCTAGAAAAGCACTTCGAACACATGCACATACACTAAATAAATTATAAAATACTGTTCGTTTTAGCCCCTTTATATAAAAATATCAAGAAAAGCGAGTTGTCAATCAATCAAGTCTTCTCTGTATCACAGAGGTTTCTGTACTTTTAATTTTAGCAGAAAAGTATAAGTTAAATTAGTAAATCACGATTTGACAAATTGATTGTTAGTTGTATGTTTCGATTAGATAATACCACTGAAGTTGATTTTAGTAATGATATCCCTAGATGGCGCTACTATTCAAACTTTTTAAAAACAGTAAAAAGTTTCTATAGCAATTTGCTTTAATTTATTATTTAAAAAAACAACCGATTACACAAGTTTTGACTATGTCAGTTAACTTATTGACAGTTAACCTGTTCTTTCACTTTCTCCAATCATTTTGCTGGTCAAAAGATTAAAACAGAAACGAATTACGAATTAGAGAATGATTTATAAAATTTTATTAATTTAACTTATATTAGGTTAAATAAAATAGCATGAAAATACATAATCGATTAGATTTTTAGAACAATTCAAAGGAAACCGAGAATAGTAAGGGGATAGGAAAAGGTAGAGTGAAGAAGAAAAGGCAGGCATAACACTCTTGTCTAGAAAATAAGACGTGATTGGATCTGGTGGTTGGTGTGTCGATGGTGCAAGTCGTTCTGGCCAAGTGTGCGCACGTGGTATACTTTTGTTCCGACTCAAAGTGATCTACTCGTTGAGGCAGATGGTGCGGACCAACTGTTCGCAAACCACGTAGGGGTCCATGTTGGAGGCAGGACGACGATCCTCGAGATAGCCGTAGCCATCGTCGGCAACCTGGCGCGGAATGCGCACCGAGGCTCCTCGGTTGGCCACACCGTAGGAGAACTTATCCATGGAGGAGGTCTCGTGTGAACCGGTGAGACGACGAGCATTGTCTGCGCCACCACTCGGGTCGTACTTGACAATGTGCTTGGTGTGATTCTTTTCCAGCTTGCTCATCGCTCCCTCGATCTCCACGATGCCACCCTTCTCGCGCATTGCTTTAGTAGAAAAGTTTGTGTGAGCTCCAGCACCGTTCCAATCTCCTGGAATGAGCTTTGGGTCAAAGGTGACGCCCACGTGGAAGTCTTCTGCCACACGGTACAACAGGAAACGCGCCATCCAGAGGTCATCACCGATGTTGATGCCTTTGCATGGACCAACCTTTGTAGGTTATCAAGTGTCAGTTTATATATGAGAGATAAAAACGTGTCACGTGACTTACTTGAAACTCCCATTGGGATGGCATTACTTCGGCGTTTTCACCCGCAATCTTTACGCCAGCATACATGCAAGCGCGATAGTGTGCTTCAACAATGTCACGTCCAAAAACTCGGTTAGCGCCAACACCGCAATAGTAGGGTCCCTGTGGACCAGGGAAACCACCCGTTGGCCAACCAAGTGGCTTGTTGCGATCATTTCCGTCAAGCAGAGAGTACTCCTGCTCGATGCCAAACCACGGTTCTTGCTCGGCAGCCAAATCCATCACCAGATTGCATGAGTGGCGAGTGTTTGACTCAGTGGGTGTCTTGTCATAACGAATTGTTTCGCACATAACCAACTTGTTGTTGCCTCCACGGAAGGGATCGTTGTAGAGTTGCACAGGAAAGAGGTAGACATCGGCATTTTTTCCAACTGACTGGTAAGTAGACGAGCCGTCGAAATTCCAGATAGGCAGCTCCGAAGCAGACTTGGGCACAAAATTGACCGTCTTGGTTTTAGCACGCAGACCTTGCTTGCCATCGATCCAGACATACATGACCTGGACCACGTCATCAGGTTGCTTCAGCGCCAGATACTTGGCCAACAGGCCGGCATTGGACTCCAAACTCGAAATTCCCTGCATTGTGCTGTAATCTGTGGTAGTAAGGGAAGTAGTTATGATAATGGGAAGAAGATGATGAAGAAGTATTAAACTCGACCAGTAGGTCTACAGGGGCTTATATACAAAATGTTTGGGGACAAGTGAAGTACGTGCGCATGGGGAGCACTTCCCTCGGCAACAACGTGCGATGGTGAATTGGAGAAACCAGTGACACAATACCCCTTTGAGAGATAGTGTTTCGGTGAATAGATGACTAACTCGAGTGGCACCGCCCTCGAGATAGAGGGACAGTGTGATAGGTTGCGCGACACACCCCGCACATTGATGGAGCTAGCCGATGCCGAGCCGGGCACACCACTCGGCATCCACAGCATTGTCTGTCCACATGATCACCGCACTCGCCATTGCACTGATCGCAACCATCATTAGCATCACTCATGTTTCAATTCTCCTCCCCCCTTGATCGACCAAGCTCACTCTTAGTTTTCGACTTTCCTAAGATAACACGGGCACACCGAGTGAGACCTAATTGCGGTTGCACATAAGTGTCACATGGTTCGCTCACACTGTTTCACATCATCTAACTGGTAGACTACAAATAAAAAATTTAAAAAATGATGCTTGTCACAAATCAATCAATTAGGTCTAATCACTATTGTAAGCGCTATCGAGAAAAAGATAAGCCACACAATTCAATCAGTGAAAGAGCTGTAGTAGTGACACATGGCACAACCACTGAAGGAGACAGTGAGATCCTATGTCGACACACCACTGCTGCTCACTGCTGTGTACATGTGAAGCACTGTCGACAACCACGGGTACTATCGTCATCTAGTGTATTAGGTAACTAAATCTAGTATGACCTTTTGGTTTCACTTTAAGGTCATTTGTGAGGAGACGGTGAGCCACTGAGCACGGGAGGAATCCACTTTCTCCATCCAAGGCAGGGAGTTACTAGAGGTGAAATGGTGCACTTTCTACTATTGACGTAATAAGGTTTGGTCTGGAGCCGACCGCAAGTGCGTTACAATCACATGCATCTGCTCTGATGACTAATTGTGAATATATATCTATTGTCCAGAAATAAACTAAAATAGCTGATTTCATTGTTCATCTTGGACAATGGACCAAAATAGAATTTTTTTATAATTGACAATCTTTATCGTTGTTGGTTTTAATGCACCCAAAATATAACAATGAGTTAATCCAAGTCGGATAATCATTGGCGGCAAGTACAAGGAAAATTAAGCTCACAAGTTGTCAATCTCACTTTGGCCAAGCAAATCGGTACTTGAGTTGATTGGGAAGTGCTATCTCTCGTACGTTTTACTCAATAATGTAAATTTAAATAAATTAAATTATTGGTTTCTGTTTGACATCTGAGAATTAATTCCGAAAAGCAAAACTCAGTAATTCAATGGTAGTTAATTATCACCACCTGACACGGGACAGTTGGGTTTGTTGTTGTTTGGAGATTTGTATTGCAACAAAGTACCTAATGATGGTCACATGGCCAGCTAAGATCGACGTCACCACGGTCTCTACTCTTATCTCCCCACGCTCCCAGTCATTATCGATCCCTAATGATGAGTCCTTTCGGAAGAAGGAATTTTTCTCCTTTCGTATCTCTTTGCGACCTTTGTACGTGTTCAGTGTACGTGGGATTATGTCTGGAGACTGTGCCACTTTGGGTTGGCCTGAGGATACTCCACTGGGGGTTTTCATTAATAAATAATCAATCAAACTACAATTAGTCCGAGAGTCAAATTACATTTACATCTCTGTCGAGCAATGTCATCGGGATCATTAGAGTTTGCACATGTGTTGCAGTTGTTATCACCACGTGATGGAAGTGTCGCCACCACTTGATGCTAATTGTCTTCAGCGACACAAGTTTGTTATGAACTTATTGATCTAACTCGACTAATTATACAGGTGAGAAGAGTTAAATTTGTTTCTCTATGTGTATGGGGGGTATGTCTGTAGGAATGTAAACAGATTGATCGATTGATCAAGAAACAGTGAATTACCAAACTCAGCGGTCCAGGCTGAAATAGAGATAGTAGCAGATCGGATGCGTGCCGAACGAATGCGATGTTGACGAGCCGAGCTGAGTGTGGCTAGATGTTCGTAGTAGTTGAACGCTTCACGTTGCTCTCGTTCCGGCTCGGGACTCACCGCAGTGTTCAACGTGCGCAACTGGAGAAAGTAACAAAACGGAGGACTACACATCGAAGATCAACTCTCAAGTCGAGCTCAAGTGCAAAAGTCAATTTGGCTTATCAAACCAAGACCAAAGGTGGACAGTGGTCAAACACGGTATGTTTTCCACCATACACTTGCCAGGCAATTTTGAGCATTTCGGGAAAGTCGAACACTGTGACGATCGATTCACTGCTTCCCGATTCTCACTGTACTTAATCGATTCTCGAAATAGGATCTTTAAAGCAGGTCGTGTTCATCATTAATCATCACCATTGCTAAGTTATAAACGCCATTTGACAGAGAAACCAATCGTATGTGGTTGATGACAACAATAACGAGAATTATCGATCGAAATAAGCTGACCCTCGATTTTACTGAAGAACTAGAATCAAATAGACCGACAAAGTCCATGCAAGCATAGCCACCAGTTTCAATCATCTCAAGTCATCCAATCAATTAACCTAGTTTGGAGAACTGCAGTTGTGAGTGTGTGTGTGTGCTATGAAAAGTGTCCGTCAGTACCATTCTTCTGCCATACTAATTTTACTAAAAGTTTTCTATGGAAAGATATTCGATAAAGCAATTTTTAAAAATGATGGAATCTAAAGTAACTTTGCATAAGCTAGTTGCCAAAGTCGATATACATGAAACATGTTGGCAAACCTGGCAAATCTGAGCAATGGAGTAATGCAAAACGCGGCAAGTTCATCTCCAACGAGCTGTCAAGCAGACACATGACCAGACTTGACAAGTGGGCGCTATCACCTCATTACCACCCTCAACGTGTTGGTGTGCCTTTGTAGAAATGCGATCACTACATCGGCAATCGATCGGATGAGTCTTATGTCACCACCGCAACCTGTCAATCAAGTCGGGGGTAGAACTCGAACTTTGCTATGTCAAGGGAAAGCCTTGCCGCTTCATAAAACTTCCATCAAGCAAATGGCCTCGAAGACCTTCACCGAAGGAAGCGAGTGGGAGAGAGAGAGAGAGAGAGAGAGAGAGAGAGAGTTAGCTTTGCGGACACCACATGTTTGAGCGCATGCCAAACCGATGTTCGGCGGTGGGTTTGTGTAAAAACAGAGCTCCAAACTCGTCAAGCACATCAGCATTGTCTTGTCCTTCGAACTAATTTAAACAAAGCACACATACTTTGCTTTTCTAGTGGGTGAACTCAATTCAATTCAAAAATACACTAAACACTATTAACATTTACAGCCGGAAAAATTTAATGCAACAGCGCCATTGAGAGAAAAGTTTTTGGAAAATCAAAACAAAACATCAAGCATAAAGGAACTTTCCCCAGACTAGTGAACTTCAAACACAAACACATCACTCACCCCACATGGCTTGGCAACAGCAATTTCGTCAAATCACAAGATTATCTCGTTTCGAGTTTCTTGTTTGACCAGTTGTGCTACTTCTGTTTTTTTCGTAGAATGTCACAATCAACAAAGTAATTAATCACTCAACAGGTGAGTTAATCTTAATATTTTAAAGTGCAACTTCAACAAGTGAGTCAAAACAAAGCATTGATGCATTGATGTGTTTGCAGACGAGCAGAAGGTGGCATCAGACGTGAAAGACACACAATGGCAATGTCAATGGGTTTGTTTCTCTCGGTGTGTCTTTGAATCGGTTGTTTGATGATGAATAGCACACTAAACGACACAATAATTCGGGTTTGATGTGGACCTGAAGAAGTTGGTCATGAAAACAAATATAGCTCTGGAAATGAGAGCTTTCGGAATAAGCGGTCGGTCTGGGTGCCCGCGCCCGTTTTCCAGACACCAAAATAGCGCCTAAACTTGTACACCATCCAATGCAGTGCGAATGCTTTTGCGACTTTGTGTACGTTTTTTCTCCAGATTTTCGAGGAAGAAGAGAAGAACCCGCCAATGTAGCAGATGAGAAGATGGATAGACGACTAATGTACTTAAAAATTTTCAGTGCCGAACCTCTACAATCGGGCAAGGGGAGGGAGAGGTACACACGAGGCAAGTGAGTGATTCTGTTTCGCCACTTCTGCTACGTCATTGCAGCAACGTGACTGTACTCTTGCGAGCTTAAGATTCTGTACACACTTTATAGGGACACGAGAACCACCAGAACACACTTAATTAACTTGTCCGAATGAATGACAAACTAATGGGAAGTGTCTAGTTTGAAATAAGAAAAATTCTATGTTTGCCCGGAACTATGGAGTTACACAAAGTCTCGTAACAAGTTAGGCGATTGAACTCTAGTTAACTCTGTTTTGTCATTCGTCACCATCGCAGTTCCGTGCTATGCAATCACGAGATAGGTATTGCTAATTCAACGGGTTTATTAGATTGGATTTGATCATAGGATTGCGTAAGTCTGATTGATTGATTGTTTGTCGGTTAGCTGTGTCACTGTTTAGTGCCATAGTTAGCGTATTTGCGCACTTCATCGTAGAGAGGGGGATACTCGTCATCGGTAGTGTCGGGCGAAATGGCACTGCCAGATGAGTTTTCATGCAAGGTCGTTGAAGTTTTATTGTCCCGACTGGGTGCCACATCAGTAGATACAGTTGTGGCACCTTGCGGTTGTCCATAATTGTTGTTGACATAGATGTACTCGGTAATCTTAGAACCACTGGTGTCCATCTGAGCTCCGAAGTGACGTAACGACCTGCGGCGCTTAGAGCCACCTGGGATTGGGGTGTATCGCATCTTGGGTAGCACCAGTGGCGTGACTTGTGGAGCGCAGAAGCGGTCACAAAGACGACACAACACCGAGAGGATGTAGAGAAAGAGACAGATGGCAAAGAGTGTAAAGAGAACGCGTGTGGCGAACCAAAAGCCGTAGGATTCGGTGTCGATGGCGAGGTAGTTGGCCAAGAATGGCACTCCTGAGTGGTGATCTCCACTGCCGTACACGTAGTACAGATTCACTGTGTGCCCGCAGTTGACCAACTCATCGTAATTATTACCGCAGTTATTTTCTCCATTGCATCTGCATGTAGAAGTAAGTCATCAACTATGGGTGTAACCAAACGCCCACAACTTACCGGAGACTGTTGGGGATGCAAAGTGACCCATTGAGATTGCAGTCGAATGTTCCCATGGGACATGATCGCTTAGTCCGACGTAGCGGTACGTGGTTCTCAACTTCCGCTGGTGAGTCACCATGAGTTGGCTTTATATAAAGGTTAATGACAAACTCATCATCTTCTACTTCTCTCTTTGATCGTTTTTGCTCCTTCTCCTCTGTATTGGCTTTATCGTAGAGCCACTGTTTAAGTTCGAAGAGAATCCACTTGTCGTTGACCAACTCCTCAAGATTGTCGATATTAAAGTGATCGGTGAGACTCTCCAATGAAGAATTGCTTGGTAATAGATCCACTTCATCAAGAGTATCGTTAGAAAGTTGTTCACCCTGAGACCAGTATTGCGTAGAATCGTGATCTGAACTAACGATCTCCACTCTGCGCACCGCATCGTTGTCTTCATCATTGTTTTCGTCTGCTCGTTTACTAATTTTGTAAAAAATAATAATGAAATTGGATAGTAATATGATTAACTTTTTAGATTACCCAAGTCGACGAACATTAACCAGAAAACCTAGCTCCAAATTGCCATTCTCGGTGCGATTCAAAATAGCTGCAAGAGTGTGATTGGCGAGTCGAACCAAGAGTCGACATTTTTCCACTCGAAGCGTGTCGTTATAACGAACTTCATTTTCGTTGTTTGAAACATTGTCTGGACGTTTTGACCGGATCACAATTGACGGTTGGATGATTGGATCGAGATAAACTTGTTTCAAGTCTCGCTTCTTCAAATCTCTCTTGTCTTTATGCTCGACGGTGCTGCCATCTGGGCGGAAAGTTTTGATTTTGCGCTCCAACTTGATTGTCATCTTTTGTCCATCATCGGGTTTCTCAACATTCTCCTCGGGATTCCATAGATACTTGACTGAGGTGGATATTTTATCTTCAATCTTTTTCTTTGTTTGATTGAGATACCTTTCAATAATTCGACGTTTCTTCTCCTTGAACATCTGCTTCCATCGATTGCCTTTGTCATCGCGATCCGAATCGTGATCACTGTCTTGATCGTAATCGATCTCGATTGACTCGATGCCACTGTTTTCCAATTCTTGGCCACTTCGAGTCACGCGAACTAGTTTTCTCCCGTTATCATCTTCATTATCTTGAAACATGTCTTTTGGTGCCCAAAGCTTGCACACCGAGCAGTAGTCTTGTAGATAGTAGACATTGCTCGACATTGGTAGCGAATCCGATGGCATCATCATTGAGTTGAGCTGGAAGGGAATGGCAGCACTGGTCACTCCGGTCCGATGATGCAAGGCCACAAGGCCGAGAGCCACCAAGAGGTAACAAGTGGCCATCTTCTCGTCACAATCCTCTACGCTGATACGCGGTGACCAATGCTGGTTTGACTTTGACAAGTTGACTCGCGCGACCATATAAACCACATAGACAAGACAGGCACACGCGCGCGCCAGACGATAACACCTCGCGATAGGCCACCGGTGATAGGCCTTCCATGTTCGAGTCAAGTGGGTAAGTACACCAGATTGTAAGGAAAAACACTTCTCTATGCGCTCTCCGTGCTCATCGGCGCACTGTGTAACATGTTTGAACGGTAGAATTTGCTGTTCTATCGGAAATGTTACAATCGCACAAGATGTTACAATCTTTAGTGTGGAAACGTTTTTTATTGAAGAATAAACAAGATAAATCACAGCTTGAGTTAAACTAAACGGCCACGCAAATCCTACAGCGATCATGTAAGGTCACAAACTAGCAGGCTATCGAACCTAAAGGGGAACACTCACAAACACTGACACGTGTCGCGGGTCGAGCCTATCTGAAACCTCGGGTAAACTATCGAAATGACCAGAGATCGATCGGTTGAGTTGTTTATGTCACTTCTCTTGGTGGTAGTCGAGATAACAGATCGAACATCGACTGATGGAATGTTTTGGTTTCTAACTTGTTATTATTGAACGATTGACGAGGAGACTTGAAACATCGGAACTATTGCCAGCTACAAAGCCAGTAAATGTTTTTGGAATCAATTGAAATATTAAAGTTCAATATTACATATTGATGATTCATCAACGATAAATGTTGATTTTGACAAATTGGCAATGATTGATAAACTATCGTTGATCATTTTCGTTTTTCAGATGCGTTTCAAGCATAATTAAAAAATGCTATTTTATAAATAGATCACTCTTGATAATCGGTCAAGTCTGTTATGTAGAACTCGGATAGATTAAGTTAGTTTATATGGTCAGGCTTTTAACACTAATTGATCATCTTGCTTAGCATGCTATCTCTCTTCTCTCTCCCATTCTCTAGGAAGAAGTAAATCACATATCAAAGCTTTTTATCTACATTCGAAACTGTACTAAGTCAACTTTCTTGGGTGTTTTCCACAATTAAACTTAAAAGTTGCTTGAGAAAATTAAAAATAAATAAAACGCAAGTTTAAAAAAATTTTATGACTTCTGGTACAAAAAAATTCCATGTCTTTCAATTCATTTGACTTACTTATTTGCATATATTTCTTTCATTTGTATGCACATAGAGTTTTCCGAGTTTTGTTTGGATTTAATTTTTTTAATGTTATTACATTTAAATTTAAATTGCCATTTTTGTTTTTGTTGTTTAGTGCTTATTTGGAAAGATTTTACATGACACTGGATTTAATTTGTTTTTAGCGTTGTTGTTTTGTTTTGTTTTACTCTACGCATTTTAACAATTTGAAGTTTCACTTTTGCTAAATGAGTTTCTCGATAACAATTTGACTTAAAAGAACTCGATTGTTAAATACTAGGCTTAAGTTTAAATTAAATTGTGTTCGAATAGATCGAGAGAGAGAGAGATGTTTTTAAATTAGTGTTCTATTTCAAAACACTTGATGAAAAGGAAGTCTTATGGGAAAGAATAGCTTGTTATGATTGTTGAGTGGATTCTCCAATGCTTACTTTTCTAATGTACGCAATTCACGTATGTTTGTTTCGTTGTTATTTTTTCTGCAAGAATGACCCAAATTTTGCCCCATCTCATTTGTAGGGGAGGAAAATTTTTTACTTTTCAAAAATAGCAAACTTTTCTTACATTTTCCGTTAGTTTACATCCAGCGTGTCTGTGGGGAAATCTTCCAAATCCATTTGCTTTCCGGACCCATTTGACACTGTATTTCGAACACAACAGATGATGGCGTTGTAACTGTGTGGGAGTGTTTAAAGTATCAACTATTGTTAGCTTAGTGAGTTGTATGGAATCTCTCTGTTAATCGTGGAATTGAACTTTTGATTAAATTTTGTTCTATTTTCAATGTTTCTATTATTGTTCTACAGTTTATTAAATCAGTAAAAACCCGTGATTTTGAAGTTATTTTAAATCTTGAACTAAACCAATATTCGTGGAGGACGCTTTTGATGTTGAAAACTCAATTTTAATTAAATTATGATTGCGTTTTTTTGCCAAATTCGAAGTTTTGAACTTAAATACGTAGGAAAAGTTGGGTTTGAAGTTGTTTGTGTAGAATTGAGTGCTCTTTCAAGTTGACCTTTAGTCTCGGTAAATTTGATTGATCGAACTGTTAGTACAGTAATGCGCGAGTGTATCGCAATTCACATTGGCCAGGCAGGCGTACAGATTGGTGATAGCTGCTGGGAGTTGCTCTCACTAGAGCATGGAATCGAGTCCGATGGCTCTCACCAAGAACTGGTTGCAAACGACGAGGTGGAAGTGTTTTTCCGAGAATCGGCCAACGGTCACTATGTGCCTCGTTCGGTGATGGTTGATCTCGAGCCGAGTGTAGTGGATCAACTTTTACAAGGACCTCGTGGACGACTCTATCGGCGAAGCAGTGTGATTAGTGGAAAGGAGGACGCGGCCAATAACTTTGCTCGGGGCTACTACACTGCCAGCCGAGCGGTGTTCGAGCCAACTGTGGACGCCATTGCCAAGGCAGTAGAAGAGTGTGACCATTTTCAAGGTTTCCTTATTTTTAGCAGTTCTGGTGGTGGCACTGGCTCGGGGTTCACCTCCTTGTTGCAAAGCGAACTAGAGACACGCTACGGACGTAGACCACGGCTCGAGTTCACCATCACACCCTCGCCCCAACTCTCCACCGCCATAGTTGAACCGTACAACGCAGTGTTGCGCACCCACTGCTCACTGCTTAGCACTCCTGACTGTTCGTTCTTGTTTGACAACCAGGCATGCTACCAGTTATGTCAACGGTGGTTGGACATCGACCGTCCGCATTACTTCAGCCTCAACCAACTGGTGGCACAGGTCTTGTCCTCTATCACTGCCTCCATTCGTTTCCATGGCTCGCTCAATGTAGACCTTAGTGAGTTTCAGACCAACTTGGTGCCCTACCCGAGAATTCATTTCCCCATGGTCTCGCTGGCACCCGTTCTCAATTCAAGCAAAGCAGAGAATCACAGGCTGGATCCAAGCGAACTGACGCGCATGTGCTTCGATCCAGAGAGTGCCATGGTGAAGGGAGCCTCCCAGGGTCTCTACATGGCTTGCTGTCTCCTCTATCGAGGTGACGTGGTGCCCAAAGAGATCAACACTGCCATTGCCGAGATCAAATCTCGACGACAGGTACAGTTCGTTGACTGGTCGCCCACTGGCTTCAAAGTGGGAATTGCAGATCGAGCTTCAGTTGTGCCATCAAACTGGGATCTTGCTCCCTCTCCACGGTCTCTCTGTCTTCTAGCCAACTCGACCGCAATCTCTCATTCATTTAGCACTCTGTGTCACAAGTTCGACTTGATGTACTCAAAGCGAGCCTTTGTTCACTGGTTTGTGGGTGAAGGCATGGAAGAGGGTGAGTTCGAGGAAGCCCGCGAGGACCTTGCTGACCTCGAAAAAGACTACCAAGAGGTGGCACTCGACTCAGCCCACTTGGACAACTACTCTCTCCCCAGCGAGATTTCTGGCGATGAGTTCTAACTTTGCTTGTAATAATATCACATAGTAAACAGTGATTTACTGATTAAACAATGTAACTATAACTCATGTAGGTTACATATTTTCTGAATAAAGATAAGGTTACTGATCACTTAACTAAATCAATTTTAGTCGATTGTATCATCTTGTGTGATTTATGTTACGATATATATAATGTGTTAAATGAGTTCAATGGTAACAATTCTGCAATAGGTTGTTGTGTGCAGTGTCACGCAGTGGATGCTACAGAACATTGCCCTCAATCGCGTTTGGTGTGGCAGTGAGCGCGCCACAGACATTATCACTCTGCGTAGTTAGCCCAAGTTATTTTTACAGGTAAGCTCATGGTAGCTTGCTGCATTAGTCACCACCCGTTTCCTCTCTCCTACCACACTCATAAATCTACACAGATGCCACTTGTTTCCCCACATGCTCGGGTTGCAGGTGCAACGCACATAAACAGACCAACACACCCGACAAAATGCAAATCCAATTTACTACTCTTAAACGGTTTGGAAAACAATTGTCTGAAAAAATAACAAACATAAATCTCAGTGAAGTGATTGTCTCTGCTGAGCCAATTTAAGTTGGAACAACCGCTAATTATGGTTAGTGCCGTCTGACTTTATAAGTAAAAATACTAGAGCTCAAATAGTCTGATCTTCAGATGACCTTTGTGTTGCTTTTGATGAGTTCCTCAACACTTATGAAAGCAAAGCAATCTATATTGCGCGGCCTTGATAATTCATGTTTGTCATAATAATCATCATCATCATAATAATAGATTGTGCTAAGCACTGAATGACCGATATGAATTGGCATCGAAAACTCTGTGCTCGAGTAGTGGTCATGTGACACCTGGCATCCCAACCCGTAGATGATGCGACGTAGGTAAGTGTTGCGCACGTGATGGTAATAATGAGCAAAGTAGATGACAAATCGTCTTCGCTTCGCACAGTGGCGTGATCAATGGTTTGTTTTGGTGAGGAACGAATGCGCAAAGAGCAGTGCTCAATGATATCGATGGTACTCGCCTCTCACTTCACCACAACATTGGCTGGTGTAGTGAGAGTGCAAGGGTAGTTGCACTGACGCATTGTCTCAGTAGCAGCATCACTGCACCATCAAGCGAGACTCTTGAGCTCTGACTGGTGTGGTGAGCACCGACTATACCAGCCATAGCGACGACCAGATGACAAACACCCGACCCAGCAGAAGCAGCAGTACAGTCTGTACGCCACACACCTACCACTCAATCCACTAGTGCACCAATCAAGCCAAGCGACTCCAATCGTGTTCGGCACCTCTCGGCGCCGTGCTTCATTGTCTTTGCACAGTCGGTTTGATCGAGGTCAGTCACCGTGCCGCACACCACACACCACCCATTTACATCAATCCTTCAGTATTTTTAGGAATTTCTTTGTCAACGATTATCATTGACGAGGAATTCGAGCAACGAACCCAACTTGCAGTTATATAAACGCATTCATTCAATCAAAAGAAGTTCACTTGAAACCGATACGGAGTTGGACGCATCTTCGTGATCAACCTTGACGCGTTTGGCCATCGTTATGCATTTTGGTATGTTGCGAACACAGTGAGTCTTGGAACAGCACGTCGAATTATAACCCAGCAAGTGTCTGACTTGAGTTAACCCGTGCGTGCAGCCTGTTTGCAACTTTGCCCAAGCATCACTGGTCTGTGTATTTCACTCTTTCTCTATTGCCTGCATCTTTTTCCTTTGGTTTCTCTGTGTGGTGGCCCTCGACAAGTCGTTGGTTTGACTCTTCCAGTAGCGCGTTTCAGTGCTCGTTCCCTAACCCTCTCCTCTCGCTCGTCATCGACACTAGCGCGGTGTGAATGACACTTTATCTTTCCTGCCTGCCATCCCGATTCAATCACACTGTGTTGGTATTAGCTTGCGTTACTGGCGCGAACCTCACTTGCCTCGATTGTCCCTCGCTGACCCACCCGATCCACTGCGATCATGTCTCGACCAGGCCACCGCGACCGCGACAAGTACGACCCACCTAACCCACGCCGGCTCCATGTCATTCTTACCGCCGACGATGTGGCCAAAGGCAAGGAACCCGGTTGGTATGAACTCGAGGTTACTGGTAAGTCACTGGCTTTTCCCACCACTCCCTCCAATCTCTAATACAATCTTTACATTCTAAGGCAACGTACGTAACCTGAGCTCCCAGCTCTGGCAACTGGGCCACTTGACAGCACTGTATCTGAATGACAACTGTTTGACACGATTGCCGGCTGACATTTGCAAGCTCAATACGCTACAGCACCTCGATCTATCCAACAACAAGTTACGCAACCTTCCACCTGAGATTGGTGATCTGATTATGCTACGCGAGTTGCTATTGAACAACAACAACCTTCGCAGCTTACCCTACGATCTAGGCAAGCTGTTTCAGTTGCAGACTCTCGGTAAGTTTCCATTCATCAATTGTGGAAACATTTACCCTTGAATTGACCTGATTCTACATAATTTTCTTTCCTTTGTACAGAATTGAAGAACAACCCTTTGACTCAGGAATTGATGGTTATCTACAACGAGCCTGGTGGCACGAGCAAACTACTCAGCTATCTGTTGGACAATCTGACCTGTAAGTTGCCAACAAATCCCACTTGCCCTTCCCCTTCTTCTCGCGTTGTTTGAGCTATGCTCGGGTGAACCCCTCTGAGCGACTTTGAACAATTAGCATCTACCACTGTTTTTGCTATAATAATTTCCCATTGCTAATACGTCTTGAAATGAGGTATTCAAATCAATGAAGCCTAAAATGGCTCCACTTATACGAGTACTGTCCTTGTCAATTCTTTTCCCGTTAGCCCCGCTGTCAATACCACACTACCCAAGTTTCTCATCATTACTCTAAATGGTTATTATTATTATTATTCTTGTTTATTTCTTCTCCTTTTATGTACCTGTCAAGAAAAAGCCAATTCAAAAGCTCTTTTGCTTTAATCATAAAATGAATTAGTGTTAATTAAATTTTTAAAGAACTATAGAGACTTAGACTTGTTAGACGGGATTTTTTTTGTAATATAGGTTTTAAAAGTTTAATGGAAAATTATAATATTTTGTAATAATGATTTGTTAATAACCTCAAAGATTTATTGCTGCTTTAGGTTATTAAGTTGTTTCGCTTCTCTCTCTCTCTCTCTCTCTTTATTTTTTTCTCGCGTTATTGTTTTTGTGAAAATATTTTTTGCTGTTTTTCAGTTTATTAGACACTTGAAACATGCACAGAATTGGTTTTAATTTAATTAGATCGAGAGATGTTAGAATGCATCACTGATGGGAAATTTGTTGCCGTTGAAGCGTAGGATTGTGTCACGAATGCGCCATTCTCACCAAAATTTTCAAGTTGTTTTTATCAACTTGAAGGAGAAGACTCTTGATTCTTGATAGTTTCACCGGAAAACCGTTAGTTAAGAGGGTTATTCTAAATTCTAATATATTTTAATATTTTTTCATTGTTGTATTTCCTTGATTTTGACGGCGAGTACTGAAAACTAGAGCAAGCTTTCTTGGTCTAATCGGATCTGACTCGGTGGTGAATCGAGAACTATCCAATTTAGTGATATCTTTTGTACCTCATGTCAAGTCTTTTATTAAAGCACTAAACCTGTGCTGTTTTAAAAAACCTTCAATTAAGGGATTTGTGGTGACATGATATAAGCTGGTTTAAATTGAATTCCAATTTGTCATTATCTCTGTGAGAAATAATCTCCTGTGCTGAAAATAAGTCTGAATAAATAGTTCCTGCATTAGGTCTTTTAGGTTATTTGTTATCGATTTTCTACTTTCTTTGCTCAGCTTTTTTCGTCAAAGTAGATCAGCATTTCCATATTTCACTAATAATTTCACAACATGTCTCACTCGCCACTCTTGTTAAGTGTGATTGATTAGAGTCTCCCAACTCTGCCTCTCTACATGAAGCATGAACACCAAAAGGTGATTCTCCATTGTGTCGCTAGTAATGTGCTTGAACTATAGCTTCACGTTTTGTTCACGCTTTTGTTTGGCCTATCACTACTATTTTTATTTGATTTTCGGAATCTAACTTTGTTCAAACTTAACTGTTCATTTTTTATTATTAAACTATAAAATCTTATATTTTTTGCCTTTGTGAAGCCAATTAGTGTCGAATCAATTAATTTTGGATTAAAATGCCAAGTTTGTCCTATGTGGAATTTAATTCCGCGGAAAAATCTGGGTCATTAAATTTCATTGTACGAGCTTATGTTGCACACTCTACAACAATGGTGCTGGGAGAAGTGACAGGTTGGCCAAATTAAGATCACCGAATATGACAGGTATTTTTAGATTTGATGACGATGGTGATGATGATAAACTGGTGTTTGTTGAACTTCCAACTCCCAAGAAGATTAAATTTTCTCAAATTCAAATTCAACTTGAGTTGATTTGCTTTCTTGAATTTTTTGGATAAAAATACTTGAGTTAGCCAATTTGTCTTTCTAGCACACACATGGTTTGCGTTTGAGTTTGTTAATGTTTGCTTTGTCTAACGTTTGTGAACCCAATTTAATCAAAAGCGCACTGTTTTATTTAATTATTTTGGTTTTGTTTGATTTTCAAACAATCCAATTAAAATGGATAAACGAATTTTCTTTTTTGATTTGTTTGATTTTGTGTGCTTTAAGGATTTGCCTTTGAGAATCCTTTAATTTTACTTCCAAAGAGCAGGCCTGAGCAGAAAAACGTGTTTCTTTTCATTTCTCTCTCTCTCTCTCTCTCTCTCTCTCTTTCTCCAGACACACTCATGCGTTGGTGTAAATTTAACTTCTCCATTAGTTTGGGAAAGATATAATAGCCAGAACTGGTGCGATGGACACTCTCAATGTTGGTCTGTGTATATGTGCGTTCGTCCTCATTCAAACACTCTTTCCATTTTATCTCTCCCTCTCTCTCTCTCTCTCTCTCTCGATACTATGGTGGTTGTGAAATCATTTTCTCTCTCGATTTCTTGACTTGTTCACCGACTATTGGCGCTTACCTGGCTTAGCGAGTCCCGTGAGCTCTCTTCTTGCCAATCCAACCACCTTGAGTCTCTCTCTTTCTCTATCACCTTGCACTCCATTGATAGTGAGTGTTTTTTTCAATGTCAAGTTCAATTGGGCAGGAAATTGGCACAGGCCACCAGCACACACACACACACACACACCACTCGGTAGCCACTCGTCTCTGATGATGACGTGCTGTGGCTAATTTTACTCCTCACGCCACGTCATCTCTCAAGTGATTTACTCTCATGTCGTTTCTCCTCTCTCTCTCTCCCTTTCTCACACACCTACCCCTCTACGCGAGGGGGTGGTTGGTTCCAGAAACGAACTGTAACGGTAACGACAGGTTGTGGTTGCACCTTTTCTTCTCACTAAATATAGGTTTCACCATTTGTGAAGCTCTATTTTTTCTCTCTCTACACAACGTGAAGTAAATCTTAAGGGCGAGCTTGAACTTGACTTACGGATTGGCCTTATTTTTTTGGGTGGAAAGAGTTGAGAAGAGCCAAAATTGAATTGTCGCACCTTTTTCTGAGTGCATACACTAAATTCGAAAATCTCATCTCATTCTCTCTTCTCTAATGTCATCATCACTTGCAGCATTGAAAAAGGCGATACCGTAAAGCAGTAATTATTACTGACAATAGAGAGCCTCTTGCAAACTAGTGCGAGTGAGCTTGACTTCTCTTTGCACGAGTCGAGTTTCAGAAATAATGAGCTTCACTCCGAAGTTCACCTTGCTCGGATCCGATTACCTATGTGTACCGTTCTACCCAAGAGTTTCCAAACTTCTCCACTTTAGAGGGCAATTTCTTTCACTATTGCAATCTAATTGTTTCAGATGTTTTTCTTTCATTCTGTTGTTTTGGTTCAAGAGATATTTTTCTTGGTATTATGAGAACAGATGAACAAAACTGTTATTAGGGATTGAAAATTGAGTATAGTCTTGAAAAGAAAAAGTCAAAGGAGAAAAAAGAAAAAGGTTAGATGGCAAGCTCCTCCGATTACGCGCTAATCGGTCGAGGTTTTGCAATTAACCTGATTGAACTGAGATGCACCGTTGGGTACTAATGACTGTGAACTGATTAGCGCGACAACTCACCAGACCTAATGAATGATGTGCTTATGGCGTAATAACATAGTCCGATTGGATCTTAGTGCAAAGTTCGAGTCGAGCTTGACAAATACCATCCAGGACATTGAGATTGAAATTAAAATCTATTTTGATGAGTTTCAATCTTGATTTTCTTTATTCACCTGCATATCACATTTCGAGGAATTCGGTTTGCAGAGTTCTACATTCGATTTCACTATAGGATATATATGCATACTTTTTCTATTTATTTTTTTATATATCACAGAGAGAGAGGGGGGAATACATATTATTATATAAATAATAGATGAATTTGTACACGTAAATTTGAACCATTGGTTCGTATATACTTTATTCTTCTCTTATAGTACTTCCTAAATGCATTTGCTAATTGAATGTTTGAGTTAGTTGTTTTCTAATTCGAGTTATTTGGCTTTCTGGTTTGATCGGTGGATTTTTTCAGTAAATTTACAGTCACTTTTCTCAATAGACAACACCCAATTTATCACATAAAATTAAGTTATCTATCCAAAAGTATGCAATTGATTTAGATTATTTTGGGTAAAACTTGATTTGAAATATTAGTTTAACCCTTTCGGTCCCGAAGGCGCTATCGGGACGTATGTGTCCCGCTCATTCAA